>CM076584.1:700547314-700860543 GCA_034641835.2 Pinus albicaulis
CAATGTTTCTGAAAAAGGAACATTACAAACTCACAATCTGGAGGACCAAAGGAACCAATGGATGGAGGATGAGGAGATAACCTTCATCAAAACCATCAGATTCACAGTCCAAACCTATGCTGAAATTCTGAGTATGTGGGGTGGGAGAAGATGGTGGTAGATCAACAAATAAATTCTCAAGTTCTCCCACCTCAACCTGCTGAAATATAATTGTTTGATGAGAAGGAGATGGAGGGTCACTAGGAATAAAAAAAAAATTTGTCATACATTTAGAAGCTCTAATAATGATGTATGTTGGGAGAGGTTCAAAAGATTCAAGTTCGTGCGGATTATTCGAAATGTAAATAAGATATTGGAATATTCCTAACAATAAAGTCCAATCAACTTCATCTTCAGGAAATTCAAAGAAAAGATGAATGAAATGATCGTGAAAAATGGTCTGGGCATGTATTTTACTTTTAGTGAATAATAATATAAATAAATGGCTGCATTTCTTGTGTTCTGGTTCTTGATGAAAGATTGTATTAAATGAGAACACTAAGATGTTTTAGATATATCCAAATTTTTATTGTTTGGAATCTTACAGTGGTATTAGAGCTTTTTTCTTTGTAATATCCCCTTTCTTGATCCAGTCAAAGTGGATAGAATTGACCCATGGTATTTCTTGATGGTATTTTCCCATGGTATTGACCCATGGTATTTGTTGTTGGTATTGACCCATGGTATTTCTAAGTAGCCGTCTATAAAAAGAGGAGGAGGAATGAGAGAAACTCATGAAAAAAACAAATTGGGATCTTTCTTTGTGATATTTTTTAGGGCTCAGGTGAGTTTTAAAGAGAGGATTTCAGGTGAGATCCTCAAGCTTCCTTCGGTGAGATTTGATAATCTCACCCTAGTAAGCAAACCCAACTTCGGTGGTTTCTCTGATCACCCTAGCTGGTTTATTTTATTTTATTTCTTCAGTAAAGGGAGAATTATGCATCATTTTAATTTTCTGTGTTAATATCGTGCCAAGCTCACGATTCCACTTTATCGTGTGATTTCCCACCCTTCACGCATGGTCAAACTGTCTTGGGCTGAATAATGATAAAGTATTCTCTTGAAGTCCATTTATGTGTATTTAAATGGAGATTCATAATACATCGTATGCACCTTTATGCTTATGGAGTTTATGGATATTTTAATCATGCACCTTTATGGATTTTATGGATATGGGTATTATAATCAAGTTTATGCTCATATTATTTTATGGCATTCTTTCCATATATTAAGAAGTATGTTACTCTAGTTTGTCATTTTATCAAGTATCATTACAAAAGGGTGTCATTTCTTTACTAAAGCATCTTACAGTGGTATCACTGTAAGATTCCAAACAATACAAATTTGGATATATCTAAAACATCTTAGTGTTCTCATTTAATATAGTCTTTCATCAAGAACCAGAACACAAGAAATGTAGCCATTTATTTATATTATTATTCACTGAAAGTAAAATACATGCCCAGACCATAAAATCCTACAAATGGAATGCACAGCTGCTTGACAATGACAAATATAAGAAATTGAAGCCCACTTGTGAATCTTGGATGGATTCACCACATAAACATCACTGCAGGGTTTTCGTCCCGGGATCAATAATAGAACTGGCCATGCCAGGTTCTCAACCCAAACATAATAAGATAGATAATCCAGAATGCTCTAAATGCCTAGCTTCTCTCCCCTTTTATAGGCTTGATGGGTCAATACCAACAAGAAATACCATGGGTTAATACCATGGGAAAATACCACGGTAAGTACCATGGATTTATTCTATCCACTTTGACTGGATCAAGAAAGGGAATGTTACAAATCCTCCCGCCCAAAGATTGCTTGTCCTCAAGCGATCCACTTCTATCCACAACAGAAGCATTTGTACAATGATACCAGGATCCCATACAATCCGACGTGCCCTCCATGTTGAATGGTCCTGAATGGATCCTTCGATACCTGGATCCCAAACAATCCTTTGACCAATCCTTTCCTCAATGGATTTTCCTGGATCCAAAAAAATCCTCTCCCCAATGGATTCTCCCGGATCCCAATGCCACCTAAATCCTGGGACCTGTGGGTTATGGTACCATTTCAGCCCTCCATCACTAACAGAACCAAAGGGCTCAAGTTGCAATATGCCCTCAGCTATGAGTATCCTCCAAAGAATCAACCTATCGATAGAATACCAACTCATAATCTCTCGCCAATCCATACTTGGGGAGGGATGAATATCTGCAAATATACTATGTTGATGTTGTTTGATCCTCAACTCATGCTTCTCTACTTGATTACCCAACATGATGCAGTTGGAGAACTCTTCCCTTCTCTTCCCAATGTATAAAGGTGGGTTTTTGGTAGTGTTGTAAGACTTATCTATGTACTCCTATAGAGGGCTGCTCTGGAACTCCCAATTGTACTCCTCTTGCTGCCTTATGAGGGATTTGAGTCATTCTTCAATAGTAGACAACTTGGTCTTTGATTAGACACATACCCCTATGAGTTCCTCAATTTTTCTATTCTCCTGTAAGGCAATGTCTCGAACTGTCCAGACTTTCTGCTTCAACAACATAAGATCTGTCTTGAAATTCTTGATCCTTTCTCGAAAGTCTTCTACTGGAAATTCTAGTGTCGTGCAGAATATCTCTGTATCTGTTTGCACTCGATGCCCAACAACCACATTTTCAACTTGAGTCTTTGACCAACTCTCTAGGAATGGTCCATTTTGCACATTATTTTTGTCATGTTGCTCCTTGTGATCATACTCATCATGCTGGTTCACTATGTATGGATCCTTACTCAAATCTCCCAAGTCTCCGTCACCTGTGGAGACCATCTGTTCATCCCTTTCAATTGTCAAACATAGATGCATTGGTGGAATTTTATCTATACTTGATTGTTCAAATTCTTCATGAATATTCCCCTGGGGATCTACGAAATCCATTGTATATGAATCAACCTCATCAATGGCATTAGGTAGAATTTCCTCATGCACTTCCAAATTTTTTTCATCCTGCAAGCCTCCTTGAATAATGTCATGATCTTGCTCACCATCCTGAAAATCAATAGACCCATCTACAAAATATTCCCCATGATTTGAAGTAATATCCTCTTCTTTTGTCTTTGTTACCTTCTTCTTATCACCTCGACATGAATGGTTAAGGGCCCAAGGTCCCTTGCAGATAAAGCATAGTCCTCTCCTCCTTAGTTTATTCTTGCTGCTGATTTCATTATTGCTTTGATTATCATTTTGGTCTATAGAGATATGGCTACTTAAAGGACCATATAACCTCACTAGTAAATCAAGAATTTTCTAGTTGTTTTTCAAAATTTCTTCAAGACAGTCCATCTTTTGAAGATTCTCATTTAAAACACCCTTCTTCTTCTTCTTCTTCTCTCCTTTTTTTTTTTTCTACCAAATGCCTTCAAATATTTTCACAAATTTAACCCACAGACTTATAAAATATTTTCCATTCACTTATGTCTCCCAAAAAAAAAATTTACAAAAAAAATAAAAATCCAACAACAGTGATAAATATCATCGAAGTGAGAAATACTGGCTAGGGTGAAAAATAAATTTCACCGAAGTTCCTTGCATAAAACTCTCAGGCTGGCAGGATGCACAACTCTGATACCACTGTAAGATGCTTCAGTAAAGAAATGACACCCTTTTGTAATGATGCTTGATAAAATGACAAACTAGAGTAACATACTTCTTAATATATGGAAAGAATGCCATAAAATAATATGAGCATAAACTTGATTATAATACCCATATCCATAAAATCCATAAAGGTGCATGATTAAAATATCCATAAACTCCATAAGCATAAAGGTGCATACGATGTATTATTAATCTCCATTGAAATACACATAAATGGACTTCAAGAGAACACTTTATTATTATTCAGACCAAGACAGTTTGACCATGCGTGAAGGGTGGGCAATCACACAGTAAAGTGGAATCGTGAGCTTGGCACGATATTAACACAGAAAATTAAAATGATGCACAATTCTCCCTTTATTGAAGAAATAAAATAAACTAAACCAGCTAGGGTGATTAGAGAAACCACCAAAGTTGGGTTTTCTTACTAGGGTGAGATTCTCAAATCTCACCGAAGGAAGCTTGAGGATCTCACCTGAAATCCTCTCTTGAAAACTTTCCTGAGCCCTCAAAAATATCACAAAGAAAGATCCCAATTTTTTTTTTGATGAGTTGCACTCATTCCTCCTCCTCTTTTTATAGCGGGATACTTATAAATACCATGGGTCAATACCATCAAGAAATACCATGGGTCAATACCATGGGTCAATTCTATCCACTTTGACTGGATCAAGAAAGGGGATATTACATATGATCATACATATCAAAAGAACATAAAATTTTTGTGAAAAGATGTATGAAATAGTGTATGGAGGCATAAGGAAATGTGTTACACCATTCCCTTATGCACCATTCAAACATGACAATGAACAACCTAGAACCAACATCCTCATAGTGGATGTTTTGTTTTGTGCATAATTCAAGAAAATGAGTGGTGTGCTCAAATAAGGTTATTTCATCCTCCCCATTGAATTTCAGATTTGACAAGTCATGAATAATTCTCATCGGAACTTTTAGATTTGTGGGTATAGAAAAACATGTCGGGGTTATGATTTGGGGAGAAGCCATAAATGAGTGTGGAAATTCAAACAACCTTCATGGGCTCATCTTTTCATCTGGCCCTCCTTCTGATGGTGATGGACCCGCCAATATTCTGTTGATCTCCCCGATATGAAGTCCCAATTAGAAATCACACTGTTTGGTGTAGGAGTCCCAGTATTGGGTGTTAATGATGTTCCTTGATTGTGACTACACATAAAGTGATGTACGATGAATTTGGTGAGAGAAAGTGTGTGGCCCTATGGAAATTCAAGTGTGATGCATGAAGGTTCCTACACATGAAGCGTAAAAGAGGTGAGACCCTTAGAAGCCTGTAATAGTATGCAACTTGAAAGAAACACACGGAGATAATGACATCACAAGATAATTTGAAAAATATTTCACACGTTTACTACGATGAATTAATATAACATCACACATTTAACAAGATTCATACCAATACAAACGAAATAGTTCATAAGCATAATCGTAAGTTAAATAACATACATTGAAAATACAACAAGAATAGTCCTACTATATTCACAACATATGCATGAAAGTATGTCCACTCTAATATTTTATTAAAATTTAAAGTTCCAAACATATACACACCATTGACAAACCACTAGCCCCAATAGTGGAATGTGAATTCAACAACACCTACCCCTCCAAAAAATTATACTCACTCTATGCTACAGAGAAGCCAAGGCTCTCACAAAACTCCCAAGCTCCTTTCTAAGCCTGATCCTAGATAAAAATATTGGCTCCCAAAATCCATTTACATGAGTTATGAGGATTATTTATAACAAAAGGGGGTGACTCTTCACATTCCCCTTTGTGACTCTTTGAATCCCCTCATTACTCTTCAACTTCTTTATAAAATGACTCATTACATTACATCATGAATCTTCACATTCCAAAATGGACACTTGTAATTTACACTTTATAAAAAATTAGAAATAATATTAAATTTTACACTCATACCCATATGAGACAAAATAAGGTACATACAACTTGACAACCTAACAAGATAAAACACTATGATTCTTGAGTTTGGGGAAACTCTAGCTCAACAACTTCCACTTGATGCTTCTCGGTGATATATTTGTGCCAATCTTGGTACTCTATAATGACATCCCCAAATTGTGTGATGATGTCTAGATGGAAGTGGACTCTTGCCTCCATAACATCTGGGTACAATAATTTGGAAGCAGGTTTAACTTCCTTCTCGAGCGAGAGAAACATTGTTCTAATTTGGACAGGACCACCAATGTAGTTCTGCATGTTTTGTTTGTTTAGCTCCAAATCCTCCTTGGTACAAATTTGTCTCAGTTGCTCCAAGTACTCTTCTATCTCCTTCCTAACATGGTTCCTTCGTTTGGCTTCGATGAGTGAGCCAGCCGATGGGATCCTGTGTGTTTTCACCAATAAATCCAAACTATTTTATAATTGTACATATGAGGACTAAATGCTACCAATAAATGAGGCGAGTTGTTTGTTTTTTTGGATTTACATTCTGACTCTTGATTTCTCTAGCTCTGCATGTGCCTTCATATTATTTCCCAAGTTAAGAGGTACCCCTTTGTATCGCATTGACCATTATTGCACAGCGGTGATGGAAAATTGTACATTCTTGAGAGTTTTGATAAAGTCTTTTCTCTTTTGTTGCAAGCCATGCAAGTGGAAAATTTCCTTATGTATGGTCACCAGATCCTCATGGAGGTTCCACATGGTCTTTCCAAGTGTCGATACTTCATCAAGTATCGATGTTCTCATCTCCTCTAAGTAGAATTATGCAGAAGCTGAATTTTTTCTTGCTGCACAAAGTTGTTCTACCTCCTACATGGAAGCTTGTAAGTTTTGTGCCAATTTCTTATTCTTGGCCATCAAAACTGAGTATTTGATATTTCTACACCCGCAAAGGCAAATTTGGCTTTGAAAATGGCATTTGGATTCTTCCCGGTGTCCGCCAATATTACCCTCTCTCTGATGAATGTAGGCGATGCGAGGTCATCCGGAAAATGTTTCCTCCGTGCTTGAATAATATTCTTCTGAAGTTAATCAGATGGAATATTTTACATGTCCATGGCCATATCATCATCAAGATGACTAACTTCCTCTTCCTCGCTCGGAGCTAAATCAGCTACTAGAGGTGGTGGAGACTAAATGGTGACCTATTGTGCACTCCACATTATGTCAAAATCTCGATTATGTGGCTCTCGTTCCTCCTCCATGGCCAAAATCTAAATTAATTCTTCATTTTGCTGAGCAAGCTCTCGATCCTGCATATGTCCACTCTCCTCCTCTATTTTCGGTCGGTTCTATTATTTATATTCATCTTGTTCTTCTGTTGTTGTTTCTTATGCTATGGAATAGTGCCTTTCTTATTCCTCTTGCTTATTCTTCTCTCTTTTTTCTGGATTTGTATTTTTGTCATCCATTCTCCTCTGCTTATATTCTCTTCTCCTTCGTTCCATTCTCTACATCCTCTGTCTCCTCTTTGTTTCAATTTCTAAAGCCCATTTCATAAAAAGTGTTTCTTCTTTCATCTTGCAACTTCTTTCTCCCCCTGGACTGTAAGCAACATTTCTCTTTCACTTATCCTACATGAGGTTGCTCCCTTCTACTGGCATTGCTTCTAGAGTTTCAACCCTATGTGGAGTGGCCTATGAAGTTCCTGCTATAATGACTGGCTCGCGAGGTCTAAAGGAATTGTAGAAATTCTTCCATGGATCCTCCTCTGGCCAATGAAAAGTCACGTTGAGTCACTGATAGTGTATTCTCACATAGTGGTCCTTTCAAAAACCATGGGCATCGTATGGATTAAAGTCTCAGGTACCGAATGAAAACTTATCTATTTCCTTTCCTTCATTTTCGGTAATGTTGAGATTCTTGATCTCGTACAATCCAACTTGCATAGGAAGAGTGGTCCATGGTTATTTCTTCTTCATGTGCAAGGTTTATGAAAACCATGTGGCGAGATGATATGGCACTTCTTGCATGACAAGATTGTCAATGGCATACCTTGGAAAAAGATGTGGTGACTTTTGAGTGTTGAACATTCTAAGGAAGGTGTCATCTGGTGAGGAAAAACAATCTGCGATATTTGATATTGCCTCCATTTCTCCACATGACATGCAAGGTGTTTCTTCCTCAAATATTAGCTTGTAAAGTGGAATAATGAAATAGTCATTTATTTGATCCATTACTCCTCGATAACTGCAATAAAAAAGCAGCTTGAAATAGACTTACACGGTAGGGTCTCATGGTGTCCATGTATAGTCCGTGCCAGGAAATGAATTATGTGCATAGATCGTATCCTATAAATATGCAAACATATAGAACCTTGCTTTCCCACCCTTGGGATTAATTTGGGCATGTGCTACATGGGATCTCAATTGACAAGCGAATAAATTAGACCAGTTGAACAACTTCCCCTCATTCACAACCTGGTTCAATAAGAATACCCACCCTTCAAGAAAGGTCTTTATGCTCTACTGACTGCACATTTTGCAAGCTAAGATAACCAAGAGTTGGTAGGCCCTCTTGAGATAATTTGCATTGTATGAAAGGGTATGTGTCCATCAAAACTTCAATGGCTCTTTCACCCAACCTTTAACAATATATCTTGTGCTCACATAACTGTTAGTGGCATAAAATTATGAGTCTATGAGTGTTACTGGCTTGGGAAAAAGACACATAAGTTGATAATATTATGCTATAAACGTAGCAAGCTTCTGTCCGCTATAATTTTTCAATGTCATGGTCTTCACATCAATATGTGAAATAATCTAGCTGATGACATCTACACATGGGAAGGTTGTATATCTGCATGTAACCCTATATAATATCGACTGATGAAAAATGAGATATACATGTCGGTCGTATAAATATACCTTGAATCTCTTTGTTGAAAAATCATCCTTAACTTCCTGATGACCTATATAAGAAAAATAAATAAAACGTCACCATAGAAAATAACACCTTCATAAAATTAATATTCAACATTCAAGGAAAGCTTAGGAACAATCATGCCAACTAAGTTACATGCTAAAAAAATAAAGTTGTATATTACTTATACAATGTGGGAGTGCAAACAAAAATCCTAGAAAATTCCAAAGTTAAGTCTAGAATAAAATGAAATGAAGTAAAAAGGATACAATAATAGGACAACCTCGTATACTGGATTGTCTTAAGCAAAACAAATAGATCTTAAATAGGTTACCATGCCCTAAATTCTAGAACTAAATCTATTCTTTACTAAATTATGCCACATCATTTGCACAAGCTATAGATCAAGATGACATGAATATTGAAATAATGAAAAGGACAAAAAATCCCCTATTATGTATATTTTTGGTTGTGAATATTGTTACCTCATAGTTATATGAGACCACAATATTATTAGTCCACAGTTCATACAATTTAGGGAAATAATTTCTGACTTTTTTGAATAAATTGACACTAAAGAATACAAGAAATTGTAAAATTGACTTCAATATGATAATCTCTTTTGTAAGTTCATACAAATGCATGTCTACATTAATGTAACACTCAAATTTAAAATCGAAGACAATATGTTGCTTCCTTCACAACTACAAGATGATTTTGAAATGAGAAATTTATTTACCTTAATGTTGCCCCTTCACTTCCATTAGCTAATTTAATCATATAGTTGGAGACAAAAAACTTGAGGCCCAATTTGAGAAATTTAATTAGAGCTAAAGAGAAGACACATTACATGCTTGATGTCACCAAGGACAAGAAAAAATGAAGAGTTAAATTATTTTCTTCAGAGAGAGATCGTAATAGCAACTAAACACATAACAATAGGAGCACAAGTTCTCATGAATTTAATGTAGTCTGATTTTAATTATCTATCATTCCTGTCTTATATATGATAGAAAATTGGTACCGCTCGGGAATAACATCTGGAAATATTTTCTATAATTTCTTAGTAAATCTCATATCTAGTTCAATTACAATATTTCATAGACCAATAGTGCAGGTGTAGAATTTGGTGGGAATTTTCTACAAGTAGTTGCATACAAAGAAACATTAACCATAGAAATTTATTTTCAATTAAATATGGAGAATATATATGAGATACTAGAATTTATACTTGTTTTAAAAATGGCATATCCACAAAACTTTCCTTGTGTCTTGCTTGCTTCCATCAACATCTTGAATCATATGTTTCTCCCCCTTGCAATTTAGGACCCTTGAAGCATGGGTTATTTTAAAAACTAGAAAAAATATCTATATTATTAGATTGTCCTTTAATGAACAATTGGAAAGATTAAATTGTAGAAAGCCACACAAACATGATTAGTAAGAGTAAATATATTGTTGACTCTCAATCTCTTTTCATTATTCAGTGAAATCTATATATGTTCAACAACAAGGAATTATAACAAGACAAAATTGTATTGAAAAATAAAGTTACTTATTAATTCCTACAGCTCTCATCTGCTCATCAACATGTCCCATATGATGACATGAAATGAAACTAAAAAAGATGCAATGCACTTCTCCACTATTGAAGGAACATGAGGCTACTTGATAAAGAAATCAAATAGGATTTTGATAGGTAATATGTGTCATAATCTAAAATAATAAAGTAGTTGAGGCACAATCCTATCTATCAATATCATATAAATATTGTATGTATAGCACCAACCATGTGTAATGGTAGTTGAGAAGAGACTAAGAGAGGAAAATCGACCTCTTGGTAGCTTGTACCCTTACCACTAAAAAAGGAGATGCCTTTCCATTATGTTTTCTTTAGATTTTTTAAAGAAGTAAGGATGGCATAATCCATAAAGCACATCCATGGCACAGTGAGATGATTGCAAAGTTGTTTCTCTAAATATCCTACTTAGTTTCTTGTTTAATACTAAAATTCATCCAATTCAAGAGATAAATATATGTATCAACAAGATTACTTTCAAGAGGTATGTTATGTTAGATTTTCAGGCATCAATTACGTTTCATGGCAAGAATCAACATGTGGTCTACTTATCGAATAATATGCATGCGATACGAGGTAATGCATGAAATTAATTAATATTTGTAAAACATAACATACACCTAAGAATCCCACTAAATCATACACAAATTTCTTTTCATATCCATTAGCAGCCCGAGCAATGTGAGGCACATGAAAATTGCATACAGAAGAGTAAGGGATGAAGGCATGAGAGAAAACAATAATTTTCCAATGTGTTATCACTAGTCATATTAATTTTCCTTCTAGTGACTTATAATTTTTCTATGACAAAAACGAAGAATGTAATATCCAAAAAGGGAAAATGACAGTAATATAAAGAAAAATAGAGTAGAAACTACAACAAACATAAAAACACCATTAAACACAGAAACTGAAAGACAAGAAAAAATGTTGAGCCATTTTATTATTTGATGGGAAAGAGTACAAGTGAGGTGTTGAAAGGATTTCACCTAGACCTGCTTAAGGCAGGATGAAGGGCAAACTCAACCCAAGAAAAACTTCTACCGGAACTGGAATTATGTGGCTCAGTCACTCTGCTGCCTAGCCCCAAAAAAAAAATTATTAGATATCCTCAGACTATTGGCTAGGCTACCTCGTGTGCTCAAAACATTCAGGGAATTAGACATCGAAATCTCCTCAATAAACCCACAAAAACCCGTGAAGGTTTTGTTGAAATATTGACCCCATAAATTGGCCCCTTTGGGCTTGGTACGCTACTCTGTTGGGGAAATTGAACTCCTGGCTGGAACTATTGGTAGATGCCTTCAAAGTTCTGCCAAAATCCCTGGTAGGAGGTGGCTAGCCTCCCCTCCAAATCTTCTAACTGAACTCCTCTTCTTACTCGCACTCTCGGCAGTTCCCCAAGACTAAACTGCGCAATCATTGCACAGTCTATGCTACCTCTTCATAGTCCTGAAGGGACTACACACTTCCTCCTGATGTTTTTGTGGAATTCCCTCATAAAATGGCTGGACTCCTCTCCCGAGTGGGCACTCGAAGTCCCCTGAAGTAGATTTTGAGATCTCCACTTGAATATATCATGTGCTAAACAACACTGCAGACTTGGCTCTCTGGCTCAAGCGTGCTCATTCAAAATGACAAAGAAAACAAGGTGAGTGAATGAGGAAATGAGATTCCTTCACTTCCTTTTGTCAATTGAGGCCCCGATGTTCCCTTGGGCCCGCCATGGACTATGCAACCCCCTCATCTAGCCTCTCACTACGCTGCGCCCATCAAGCCTCTCCCACGCTGCTACCTAGGGTGTTTTCTCCCATTCGATTGTTGGTCACATGGACCCCACTAACACCGCAATTTTTCCTAGTGTAATATAGAAGTAGGTTGTAAATTTTCCCTCAATTATTAATCATGGGTCCTGACCCATCTTATTTCTTCCTAATAATAGAAACATCAAAATTTATCAAAAATTAATATTCTAATTAGAAAACTGCTAATTAGTAATATTACAATCCTCCCCACTAAGAAGTTTCTTACCCTCAAGAAACTGAAGTAATGGATGTTGGAGGATCTACTCCTCCTCCCAAGTAGCATCCTCATCTGGGAGATTCCTCCACTAGATCAAATAATCTTTCACCACCCTGCTCCGCAAATGCCTCTCCCGGGTTTCAACAATATCCTTTGGCTGGAGCACCAAGTGCCCTTCATCATCGGTAGGAGGCGGTGGCTGCTATCACCCTTTATCCAAAATATCTTTTCAGGCAAGACACGTGGAAGAGATTGTGTATTCGACTCCCCTGCAGTAGCTCCAACTCGTATGCTACCTCTCCCACCTTCCTAATGACTATGTATGGCCAAAACACCCCCATGAACCTGTTATCCCGGTCACTGACTATGGTCTTGGGAAGACCATGTAATTTGAAAATATCCTTGAAAAATATCTTAGCCACATGAGAGGTCATGTACTGGGCTGAGATGGCGAAGAAGTGTGTGTACTTCGTCAATCTGTCCACCACCACAAAAATACAGTCTTTTCCCTGCACTATGGGCAACTCGGTAATGAAATCCATCGAAATACTCTCCCACCTCCCTTTAGGGATAGGAAGTGCCTGTAGCAACCCTGCCGGATGGGCCAACTCCCATTTGGTCCTCTGGAAAATCTCACACTCTCAAACATGTCTCATAATGTCCTCCTTGAGGCCCTTCCCATGAGAACCTCTCTCTAATAGTCAGGTAAGTCTTGGTGAACCCTTAGTGATCGGATAAGAGTGAGTCATGGATTGCATGCAAAATATTCTCACTCAACTAGGAGTTAGTTTTCAAATAGATCCGATCTTGGTAATAAATCACCTCATCCATGACCCGGTATCTGTCATCTATCACCTTCCCACCAAAGACCATGTGATCTAAAAATATCCCTGAAAAATAGCTCGGCCACTTGAGAGGCTGTGTACTGGGTTGATATGGAGAAGAAGTGTGCGTACTTTGTCAATATGTCCACAACCACAAAAATACAGTCATTTACTTGCACCATGGTCAACCTGGTAATGAAATCCATCGAAATATTCTCCCACTTCCCTTCAGGGATAGAAGTGGTTGTAGAAAACCTGCGGAATGGGTCAAATCCCCTTTGTTAATTTGGTAAACCTCACACTCTTGGACATGTCTTAGAAATTCCTCCTTGAGGCCCTTCCATGAGAACCTCTCTCTAATAGTCCGATAAGTCTTGGTGAACCCTTGGTGCCCGGATAAGGGTGAGTCATGGGTTGCATGCAAAATATTCTCCCTCAACTGGGAGTTGGTTGTCAAATAGATCTGGTCTCAATAATAAATCACCTCATCCATGACCCGGTATCTATCATCTGTCACCCGCCCATCCAAAATCTCACATGCAAATCAATCCTTTGAGTATTCGACGAGCAATTGGGCCTTCCAATCTGCCTCGATACTTGTCAGAGAGAGGGACGTTGGCCTCCTTGACAAGGCATCTTCCACTATGTTATGCTTCCCCTTGACATACTTGATGTCGAATTCATAAGCTTGGATCTTACTGACCCACTTTTGTTTCCTCTCCCGAAACTCTCTCTACTCCGAGAAAAACCGGAGGCTGTTGTGATCTGTCCTAACTTGGAACCAGTTCCCCACCAAGTATTGTATGAACTTAGCTAGTGCATGCATGATGGCCAATATCTCTTTGTCATGGCCTCTCATGAGGCAAGAGCTTCCAAATCTCACAGGATATGGGATGCCCCTCTTGCATCAGTATGACCCCCACTCCTTCACCGAGTGCATCGCACTCCAAGATGAAAGGCTTGGTGAAATATGAAAGTGTAAGGGCCAGAAATATACTCCTCACCTGCTTAAGGTGATCAAATTCCTCCTACATAGTAGAGGTCCAACTAAAAGCCCCTTTCTTTGTCAAATTTGTGAGGGATGATGCCAACTGTGAGAAGCCCTTCACAAATTTCCTGTAATAGGTGAGAATACCCACAAAACTCCTTAATTCAGTGACATTTTTAGGCTCTGGCCATTCAAAGATATCCATAATTTTCTCCTCATGCACCCTCACTCCATTGGTGCCTATAATGTGCCCTAGGTAGAGCATCTTTGTCAGCCCAAACTCGCATTTCGACAAATTTTCATAGAACTGTTGTTCCTCCAATATGTGAAGCATTGTCTCCACATGATGTAGGTTCTCCTACCAAGTTCGGTTAAATCAGTATGTCATCAAATAATACCATCAAAAACTTCCTCAACTACCCCCAAACACATGGTTCATGCAAGACAGGAAAGTAGCAGGAGCATTGGCTAGCCCAAAGGGCATCACTAGAAACTCAAAGTGCCCATGGTGGCATCTGAACACTGTCTTAGGGACATCCTGGTCCATAACTTATATCTGACGGTACCCTGACCTTAGATCTATCATGGATAAGAATTGGGCTCCCCTCAACTCATCCATCAGCTCATCAATCTGCGAGATGGGTTAGCGGTTCTTCATCGTATCCTTGTTTAGGGCCCTCTAGTTAATACACATCCTCATTGTATCGTCCTTCTTCTTCACCAGAGAACTGATGAAGAAAAAGTTCTCAAACTCGGTTGGATATGCCCCAATGCTATGAGCTCATGTATATCCCTCTCAATCTCATCCTGATAGGCCTTGGGATGCCTATACATTGTAGTGACCACAACTTAGATCCTATGCTCCAGCTCGATGGTGTGCTCGAAACCCCAGTGAGGTGGCTACCCTAGCAGTATATACCTGAAAACCGTGGAGTATCTATCAAGAATGGCATGAATATCTGGGTGTGGGGGATTTTTTGCTCCACCATCCTCTGAGACTCTCAACTCGATAGCCCACTCTATATCCCCAAGCCTTAAGTCGGGCTCCATCGTATGCACATAAATTTTTTGTGGTGGGTACAAATTCATGCCTCTTAGCATCACTATTTTTCCATATATGTCCAAGAACTCCATATCTAGCCTCTTCCAATAAATGGTGACCCTGCCAAGTGCGTACAACCACTGGAATCCCAACACTATGTTGGTGTATGCAATGTCAACCACAAAGAAGTGGCCAGTAAGGGAGTAGCTCCCCATAGTCACTGTTAGCATCGGGATATAAGTAGTGCACTACATGTTTTGGTCCCCTAGCACAAGCATAGAGAACCCCTCAAACTCCTCTGTCTTGATACCCCTCTTACGCACCATCTGTGCATCAGTGAAGTTTTTTGTGGCCCCACTATCCACACGCATTAAGACATGTTGTCACTGTACATAACCTCAAATCCTGAAGGTTAGGTAATTGGGTACCCAATGCAGTGATGTCAAGACCCCTCCTAATGGTGCAAACATTGATCCTCCTGCTGCCGGTGGGGGTGGAGGTGGAGGTCCGTCCTCCCTGGGTCTTTTCATGTCCTCACCTTTCATACCAAAAAAGGAATTCTCATCCCTGTCATTTTCTCAAAAGACCTCTATGAAGTTTGTATTTCCTCCTGCACACCTATGGCCTAGTTCCCATGGCTCCTGGAAAGTGAAACACAACTTCTTCCTCTGAAGATCTCTCTAGGTCTCATCATCCAACTGCCCTCGACCCTGGTTACCCCTTAGTGGAGGGGCTCTCAAATCTCTTCCTCTCTGCTGGAAAACCAGCCTATCTGGCTAGGGTGCTCAGGCTCTGGGAAGAGCATCCTTAAAATCTATGGCTCTCCCAATTGTGTCATGTAAGGTAGTGGACCTACTCGATCCTACTAACCCTTGAAGTGGTTCTGCTAAGCCCACTACAAACGTATAGATCCTCCGAGACTCTAAAAATTCAACGACCATCACTGACAGCCTCAAGAACTCTGAAATATAGGCCTCTACATTTCCATTCTGCTTGAGCTTTGTCACCTCTCCAAAGTATACCTCTGGGTCCTTTCTCTCAAACCATTCCAACACCCTCCTAGTGAACTCATCATACGTTTTCATGCCTCCGTGCCCTAGTGTGTTCAACCCATGAAACCTCCAGTCATGGGATTCTCCATCCAAGTGTAACATAGCCACCTTGATGGCCTCCAAATCTGTCATTTGATTAAGTTGGAAGTAGATATCCAGCTTCTCCACCCATGCTTTAGCTGAACTCTTTGATGACCCATCAAATTTTGGTAGGAAAATCCTACCCATGTTACGTTGTAGGTCACTCCCTTGCATGTACCCTCCTGCACTAGCTTGGCCCTTGGGATTGTTTTTGTTCTTCAACTGGAAAAACTTATTGAAGGTGATATCCCCTCCAAACCTTGTCCCACAGGACTGATACTCTACAAAGTAATCTCCATAGTGAGTCACTTCTGGCTCCTGTTGCCCTCCTGTTCCCGAAGATAATAATGTGGGAATGGTGAGTGTGGTGGAGTGTGGGATATAGCCTAGAAAGTAGTGTGAGGGTCAACCTAGTGGTGCGAAGTGCTAAACCCTTCTCTAATATGGAATTCCCCTTGAATTCCCTTCCCTAATTCCATTGTTGAGCTTCTTACCCATCTCCTAAATCCTCTTGGAGAGGTATTGCACAAATTTTAGAAGGAGGTGAGAAAAGTCCTCCTCCTCATTTCACCCGTCATCCATATGTGCCATCTCCCCCTATTAGACCTCTGAAATGCTGTCAACCTAGTCAGGAGTGATTTTGATCCTCCTTTCCCTACTCCTGTACTTCTCTCTCTGGTAGGTTATGTTCTATCCATCTTCTGGTGTCATAGACTACGTGCTCCATAGGCTAAGAAAATTCTATGAGTTATAATACCACTTTAATATCCTAAAAGGGAAAATGACAAAATATAAAGCAAAATAGACTAGAAACTACAACAAACATAAAAAAATCATTAAACACAGAAACTGAAAGCCAAGAAACAATGCTAATCCATTCTATTATTTTCCAGGAAAGAGTACAAGTGAGGTGATGAAAGGATTGGACTTGGGCCTGCTTAAGGCAGGCTGAAAGACAAACTTAACCCAAGAAAATTTTTTGTTGGAACTGCAACTGCGTGGCTCAGTTATCGCACTACCTAGCCTAGAAAATGTTGTTACTAGCTATATTCATACTACTTGTTAGGATTCCTCTTGTGCTCAGAATATTCTGGGAAGTGTACATTGTAATCTCCTCAATAAACCCACAAAAACCCCGAAATTTGGCCCCTTTGGGCTTGGTACGTTGCTCTGTTGGGGAAATAAAACTCCTGGCAAGAACTGTTGGTAGATGGGTTCAAAATGTTGCCAAAATCCATAGTAGGAGGTGGCTAGCCTCCCCTCCAAATCCTTTAACAGAACTCCTCTTCTCACCCACACTCTCGACACTTCCCCAAGGTTGGACTGCACAATCACTATGCAATCTATGCTACCTTTGCATAGTCTTGAAGGGACTACACACTTCCTGTTGATGTTGTTGTGGAATTCCCTCAAAAAATTTCTAGACTCCTCTCCTAAGTAGGCACTCGAAGTCCCCCGAGGTAGAGGTTGAGATCTTCACTTGAAGATCTCATGTGATAAACAACACTAATGACTTGGCTCTCCGGCTCAAGCATGCTCAGTCAAAATGACAAATAAAACAATGTGAATGAATGATGAGATTAGGTGCCTTCAATTCCTCTTGTCAGTTGAGCCCCCAATGTTCCCTTGGGCCCACCATGGATTACGTATTCCCCTCATCGAACCTCTCACTGTGTTGTCCCCATCGAGCTTGTCCTATGTTGCAACCTATGGAGATGCCTTCCATTCGATTGTTGCCCACATGGACCCCACTAAAGCTGTAATTTTTCCTAGTAGACTATAGAAGTAGGTTGTAGCTTTTCCCTCAATTATTAATCATGGGTCTTGACCGATATTATTTCTGTCTGAAATTATAAACATCAAAATTTATCAAAAATTAATATGATAATTAGCAAACTGCTAATTAGGAATATTAAAAAGAAGAAAACAAAGCACAACAAGATGATAGTCATACTATTATTAATAATAATTGGTTTCCTTGTGATGTTAATAGCTTTGGAATCCAGATCATAAAAGCATGACACTAGAGAGCACATTCAAGACAAGTATTATTCATTGGCATAGTGTAGTTACATTGTATGTTCCTTATCAAACAATCTTGATTAAGGGATTAACAAGCAACATGAAATTTTGAAAAATTATTGGAAGGTCTTAAAAGGCATGTCAAATTCAGAATCCAGAACATGTTTACCTTTCAAAACTGTGAAATCCTGAGTTGAGGTGACACATAAGAATCAACAGATCATTTCAAAGGAATTATGGCAATTTGATCAAATAACTATGGTTGGACATGGAAATATTTCATAATAAAAAGTATAGCATATTTTTTGTTCAGAACTTGCCATAGTGCATACTTGACACATGTTATCCATGTAATAAAAACCCCTCACAACATTGTAGAGACTTCATTTCTTATTCCATAATGGAAGGGATACAATCCCCAGAGATCTAGTCCTTATGTTATTTCTACTGTTGACCTATGGTTCACTTGAAATACAACATGAGGTGGGGAAACCCAAGCAACAATTATCTTTATAGTGGGAGCACCTTGGATTGGAAACATCTATGCTCTCTTTCACATGCTTCAAAATTTCACTTGCATGCTCATTGGTTTTGTTGCCAAAACGAGGCTTCCTATTCAATTGGTGATCAATTTTAGATTCAAGGAATGTAGAAATTAAATATGATGTCTGAACACTTATTTTTAGATTCAAAAATTTTGAAATTGGAATAACACAGAATTATCTATATAAAGAAAGAAAAAACGTAAAGTCCACAAGTTAATTAAAACTCGAGTTAGCTATTGTGTTAGGATTTGGGTTAGTGCTCACTATTTTTTTTAGGTTGGCCCCCTTTTTAATGTTTTATTTTAAAACATTTAAGCTTTGTTATATTTTCTAAAGGGAGGGTTGTTGGTTATTCTTACAGGGCACCCAAAATTGCATGTGTGGATGGACCAATCCTTCATTACAAGAGTTTATCAGGAATAGCAATCCCCTAACTACCTTGAGGATTGCTCAACATCCCTAGGATAGTTGATGGATGTCAAGGGCATTCCTCAATCATCCTTGTTATAGGGAAAAATATCCCATGCTCTACAAGAAAATTCCCATAGAAAGAGGATGTTTCCTCCCATAAACCATAGTGATGGAGATGGGTCCTCATGCTACCGAAAAGAAAATAAAATATGTCATAGATAATTTCCACTAAATAATTTGCGCAAATTTTGTGATTATTTCAGTTAGCAGAATGATTTGCTAATAAGGATGAAACTGTAGGATTTAATTTAGATTATAGTGCTTTAACATGCACAACTAACATTCAAAAACACCACGAATAGGTTGGCGAGCATAAAAATTAATTTATTTGAGATGAGGATAAGATTAGTTGGAGTTCTAAACAATCATCTCCTTAGGGAACAAATTCTATAATATAGTATAATATCCAGTTTCAATAAGAAAATATATGTTACACTATTACTGTGTATTTTTCATCTAGGATTGTTAAATAATAGCAAAGAAAATGTATACAGTGGAAGGAAAGTATAAGGCCAAAAAATCCACAGATAGAATCTATCTTGGATTCACCTCAAAGGAGGTAAATTGCATATAATGTATTATCAACATAACTAATGTCTCATTGTAATGACATTAATTGGTTTATGAGTTTGCTAAGTGTTTTTTCCAGGTATTTATGCAAGGCACTAAAGGCTAAATGTAAGGAAAATTGTCTTCTATAGGAATACTTTGGCTTTTAGCAACAAGAAAGAAAGAAAGTTTGTAGGTTCAAAGAATGGTACATAGAGGAATATCACAAAATATAATTCTACTAATATCCAAAAATGACCAAAAAAGAAGATCAATGAGCACCAGAAGTACAAAAGTAATGATAAGAAGTGGGAGAGAAAAAGCAATTCCTAAAATCCTAATAAGTAAGGAAAGAAGCTATGCAATAAAAAATAGTAAAAGAAAACGTAAATTACTATATCCATCAACACAATGTAAGCATGGACTATTCCACTCACAATAGATGTAGACAAAGAGGAAGAAGATGAAAAAGAAGCAACCTTGAGACTCTCATAAGGTGAAGATTCCATTATAATAGAGGAAACTCCAAAGTTTACATCTACCACAGAGATGGGGCCTATGCACTAGCAGAGGATTTCCTCAAGAAAATATCATAGCCTTAGAGCACGATGAGAGCATGTACTCTCCAACAATTTCAAGGCATACCTCGAGATTCTTGGTATGTTTAATGAAATTCTCCTCTAACTCAATCTCTCATAAATGACACAACTCGTGAATCCTCTCATTACATAGGATGTGACAATTAGAGTCCACTCAAATATGGTGACAACAAATCCAAACCTAGCCAAGATTTCTCCAAAGGCCATACATCTAAAGTCACCAAGTATACTCACATTGAGCAATAAGACCATTTCTCAACTACATGATATTATCTGCGTGGAAAGACATCTTGGGGCTGAGACTTAAGAGATTCAATCCAAGTAATCAAAATTTACCATCAATAATATCTTCTTTTATCACTTGCTTCACTTAATACTTGGGTAAGAGATTAGCAGCACTAAAAGAGTATTAGAAAGGGGGAAATGCTTAATAGAAATACCAATGCTCTGCAATAGAAAAGAAGGCTCTGAAAACCAAAATTGGTGTATCCCAATACTAATAGAAATCATATCCTCTGACAAGAAAAGAGCTGAGTATATCCCTCTCCCTCATGCTAAGTTTCCCAAACGGTGAATCCTATGAAGTAAGAAAACAAATCTGAAAATTCTCTCAAGACATAGATGATGGCCCCCAGTCTTCACTTCAAATACGGCCTAAGGAACTCTTTGGTAAAGAAGGGTCATATGTTTTAACAATACAATCTAGACTCTCTCAATTCTAGTCCAAATATATGTTAGCAAGTACGTCCCCAGATCTCAAAAAAATAAAGATAAATAAATTTTATGATAATCTCCAAGAGGTGTATGTTGGACAAGATATCATAAAGTGTAGGTAAAATCATTACTACTTGATCAAGGAAAGTGACTTGATCATGTCTAGTTAAGATAGAAAGGAATTCCTTAAACTAAACAAAGGGCCTAAAATTTGTACCTCCAAATATGTGTAGGTTGTGGTGATCTCAATCTCATTCCCTATGAAGTAGAACTGATAGCCACATAAAGAGAACTTAAAGACAATAAAATCATGACCTTAGTTTTACTAAATTTAGTACCAACTGCATAAGATCATAGAAAACAATCGATTACATAAAAGTGGAGAGACCTAAGTCATTAAACACAAAGAAAAACAATTATGTTATGAGACATTAGATCAAAATGTTTCATATGTCTTAATTAGGAAAAAAATGTATTATGGTGTACTAGATGGATACAACCTTGATCATTTCATATCCAAATAAATAAATATGTCTAGATGCTTCTTTTTCACTAGCTTTTCCTCATGAGGTATTTCTCAATTATTTACAAAAGGAAAATGTGTTTCATCATGAATGATTTATGTGGCTCTATATTGTGCCCAACCTTTGAGTGAGGATGAGTAGCCAAGAGCCTAGAAAGGGACCCTCATCGCCACAGAGTCCAGACCATTGTTGGGTCGAGGATGGGAGCAAACTAAGCCTTATTGGAAGGAAAATAAGCGACTTCGAAGCATCCTAAGGGCTATTGTTTCTAGCTTTGTGTAGCAATTCTGGCCAAATGGTGCAAATTTCCTTGCTATTAAAGCACAATTTACACAAGGAAACACTTTATAGATACATTTCTCAATTAAAGATGAAATCAATGTTGTCAACTTTATGCAACATCTAATGGTTAAAACTTGAGCATGTAAAATGTCTTTTCCAAGAAATATTTTGCCTCACACATCACTCATTTAGTTGTACATGCCTTACAACAGAGGGTATCTGGATGTTTGTAACTTTGTACCATGTGCGTGTGCATATGTGACAGGCCTTGAGAGAACCTAATGCAACTTCGAACTATTTTTTGGAGTGGAAGTAATGCCTTCCTAAAAATGCACAAAAGTGCTACAACAAAGGATGGAGCAAATGAAACTAAACACGTTTATTATATATAAACTTCTATGACAGTGGCTTGGGGTTCAGAAACATTCACATAAGTGTTGTTTTCGAAATAAATAAACGTAAGGATTGAAGACATTATAGATCAAACTTTTACTACCCTGTAATGTTATCACTATGGGCATTCAGTAGGCAGGCATCCAAGAAATTTACTGTAGGTGTCTAATAACACAGAAGCACACCATGGAAAAACATAGCCAATGCATGGGGTACACTATATATCGAAAGAAATCAGGGGTTTCAGGTTATTGATATGTGCTTCCAATGTCCATAGTGTATGATGATTCCCATAAGACATTTTTCTTGGTGAACATGTTGAATTGTTTTTTTCATCTTATATAAGCCAAATTGATTTGTGGAATTTTGGCTTACCTAGAATGTAGCCAGTGCATAAGGTCATTGTAATAACACCTCCCTGACACTGCTATCCCACTACATAGGGATTCCCTTGTGATATTTGTCATCATGTGCAAGAAAATATGGTCCTAAGGGGAAACACATTCTAGGTTTTGGCTGGCATGTTTCATTGTGGATTTTGAGCCGAAAAAAATATGAGAAGCAATGAGTGTTTGTTAGCTCCCCATATTACTAGTGTAGTCCCTTATTGTTATTAGTGTATCCCCCTTATTGTTATTGTTACACCCCTGTAACCCCCATATTGTTATTATTGTTCCCTTACATTATTATTGTTAGGTCGTCTAGGATTATATTGTGACCCCATGGTCCCCTATATATAGAAGGAGGTTTTGTCATTTGTATCATCGGAGAATTTTTCATTTATATAATGTATTGTAGGTTTCCTCCTCGAAGTGGCTAATTTCTAAGGCATTGATATCTCTTTTCTTCTATTTTTGGAGCTGGGTTGATAACATTTAGTATCTGAGCTTTGGATTCTAGGGTTTTGCTACTACAAACAAGTCATCGTGGCATTTTCGCTATAAATATTTTTATATGAAGGTTCAGAAGCTAAAATTATTACACTACGTAGCTGAAATCCTGAGGAACATCTTGTAGACATTTTAGATCTTGGTTCACAATATTTTTGAAGATATGATCTGTGGAAGTTAGGGTTTTTCAGACTCCCGAATTTCACCTAAACAGTTCATAGTGGCATTTTTCTATAACTTTTTTCTTAGAAGTTTCAAAAACTGAAATTGTTACAGAGTGAAGCTGAAATCATGAATCAATTCTTGTAAAAATTTCAGATCTTGGCTCAAAATATTTTCTGCGATATGTTCAGTGGAAGTTAGGGTTTGTTCAGGCTCCCGAATTTCATCTCAAAGAGGTGACCTTGGGAAAATCGTCATAACTTTCTCTCTGAGAATCAGATTGGAATTATATAAAAGGTGGCCACAAGTAAACGGATTGTAGTTTCGTTTATATCAATTTTAGAGCCGAAGGAGGAAACAATGACACGTGGGGCATCATACAAGTTTTCTCTACTGAACCAATGGAAAATTAGGTCATTATGGGAGATTGTGCATAACTTTGAATTGAAGAATCGAAATCTGGTTAGACCTGTGGAATTCGAAAGTATATTCAAAGTGCTACTACAAGGCCAAATTTTATATATTGAAGATCTGAAATCACAAAGATAATTTAGTTTCAATATCTAGCTCCTCAAAAGCAAGAAAAAGGTGTGTATTTTTTTCAAATTGCATAATTCTTGATTGAAAAATCAGTTTTAAGTGATTCCAAAGGCCTATTTAACATAGACATTAGTATTGGGTTCTAAAATGCCCCTAAGAATAATTTAACACCCATTAAGCCATTAGAATACTCTACTATGACTCATGAACATGAAGAATTGCAACATGATCTATCAAAATTACAAGAGCAAGTGCACCAAATTTCTCTCTCGCAAAGAGAAACAAAAGATGAAATGGAATTTTTGAAGAAAGGCATGGAAGCAAAGATGGATGGTTTGAATAATAACATGGATGTTTTGAAGAAAGGCGTAGAAGCTAAGATGGATGGCATGGAAGCTAAGATGGATGGCATGGAAGCTAAGATGGATGACGTGAAAGACAACATGGAAAAAATGAAGAATGATCTAAAAGCAGACATGGAAGGTTTGACAAAGTTGATACAAGGAATGTTTCCTAATGGCAAAAATATAGTAGAGGAAACTCATGATGAGAAAAAAATAAATGTTAATCGTGATCTCATAAAATCTAATTTTGGATAGAAGAACCACCATATTCCAAATATGGATATGAGGAATTTTGATGGCAAGGATCCCATAACATGGATACTATAGATGGAGCAATATTTTGATCTCAATAATGTGCAAAACAAACAAAAGGTACACATTGCATCTTAACATTTAGAAAAAAATACATTTGTATGATATCGATGGCTTTGCTCCCTTAAAAAAATTGTTACTTGGTCCATTTTTACGGAGGAAATGATATCACATTATGAGGATACAAAGAGAAACACATTCTTTAGCCAATTGATAAATCTCAAACAAAAAGGTTCAGTGGTGGAGCACATTGAGGACTTCCAAAAATTGAATATAAGGGTAACTGATATTCCAGAAGAACACGGGATTGATGACTTCATAGGGACTTTAAAGGATAACATCCAACATGAAGTGCGCGTTTGGGAAGCTAATTCATTGGAGAAGGAATTCAGGTTGGCAAGAAAAATTGAATGTAAAATTATGACTACAAGGAAGCCTACCACTCACGTATATAAATATGGAAGTGTTGCTACTCCTAGACTTCCACAACCTACAATGTTGACACCACAACAATTGGAAGAAAAAATGGCAAAAGGGCATTGCTACAGTTGTGATAGGAAATACAGTAAAGGTCATAAGTGTGCTAAGAAGAAATTATTTTACATAGATTGTGAAGAGGAGGAAGAAAATGAACAAGAAACTTAAAAAGAAGAGGATATACACCAGGAAGCAACTGTAGAAGAAGAAATGAGTCCGACCATATCGTGTAATGCATTGGAAGGAATTACCACTCCTCAAACTCTCAAGATAGAAGGACATATAAAGAATAAAAAGGTATTAGTGTTGATTGATTTGGGTAGTACCCATAATTTTATTCATTTTAAGGTAACCAAGGATTTGAATTGTTTCCTATACCTAGCACCAAAATGTCAAGTGATGGTTGCAAGCGGAGGAACTATAAATCACTCTGGAAAATGTCATAATATCAAGCTAACCATAGGGGAATATGTATTGAATATTCCAATGATTTCCATTCCAATGGGAGGTGCTGATGTTGTACTAGGAGTACAATGGTTACAATATTTGGGATGGTAGCTTTTAATTTTCAAGAACTTTTCTTGAAATTGTTTTCGGAAGGAAAGGAAATCGAATTACGTGGTATCGCAGGGAAGAGAGGAAAGATAATAAGCTCTAATGTCATGACAAAACTTTTAAATAAATAACAACGACATGTAATTGCACAATTATGCTCACTAGAAGTTCCAACATCAAAATCATCTATTTCTCTAGATCTCCAAAAATCCTTGGACAATCATTCCAAGGTGTTTGAAACTCCCAAAGGACTCCCACCTATTCGTGATCATGATCATGATATTAATTTTATTCCAGAAAGTGTTCCTACAAACATCAGGCGTTACATATATCCTTACGTCCAAAAGAGCGAAATTGAATGTATGATTGCAGAAATGTTAGAGGTTGGTATAATTCAACCTAGTGAAAGTTCTTTCTCTGCTCCAACAATATTGGTGCACAAGAATGATGGATCATGGCACATGTGTCCCAATTATAGGGAGCTCAATAAGATCACTATTAAAGATAAATTTCCCATTCTTGTGATTGATGAATTACATGGCGCATTTTATTTTACCAAGTTGGATCTTTGTTCAAGATATCATCAAATTAGAATGAAGACTGAAGATATTCTGAAAACATCATTTCGAACTCATGAGGGTCATTATGAATTTTTGGTCATGCCTTTTTGCCTTACCAATGCAACTTCTAGATTTAAAGGGTCGAGGAATTCCATTTTCAAACCCTTCCTAAGAAAATTTGTGCTAGTATTTTTCGAAGACATACTAATCTATAGCAGCCTCAAACTATTGGAGGAAAAAAAATTATATGAAAAACCATACAAATGTTTCTTTGCAGTAAAAGAGGTGGAATATCTGGGTCATATTGTATCTCACGAGGGTGTTAAGGTAGACCCTAACAAAATTAAAGCCATTAAGGAATGGAAATTCCCCACAACCATAAAGCAGTTGTGAGGATTTATGGGGTTAATAGGGTATTATCGCATGTTTGCTAAGAATTACGGGACAATATTAGTACCTCTAACAACATTATTGAAGAAATATGCATTTTCATGGACTCCTGAAGAAACTAAGGCCTTTGAAAATCTTAAAGAGCCAATGTACCTAGCACCAGTCTTAGCTACGCCGGACTTCACAAAAAACTTTATTGCGGAATGTGATGCCTCAACAAATGAAATTGGTGTTGTTTTAATGCAAGAAGGAAGACCCATTGCTTTTGAAAGTCATCCAATCAAAGGAAAGTATTTACATAAAGCTATTTATGAGAAGGAAATGTTGGCAATACTACATGCACTAAATAAATGACGACCTTACCTAATGGGAAGGCACTTCAAGGTAAAACTTGATCATGATAGTCTTAAACACTTTTTGGAACAAATACTATCTTCAAAAGAGAAGAAAAAATGGGTCACAAAGATGTTGGGTTATGACTTTGAAATCATCTACAAAAAATGGAAGCTAAATGTTGATGCAGATGCACTCTCAAGAAAGGATGAAGAGGTGGAAGCATTGCTTTGTGCAATTTATATTATCCAACCAGATTGGATAACTGAAGCAAGGGATGAATGGAAGAAGGACGAAGAAGTGTGGACACTCATTCAAAACTTGAAGCAATATTCTAGTACATTTGATACATTTAGTTGGAAAAATGATTCCTTATGGTACAAAGATCGCTTATATCTTTTTAAGAATTCCCAACTAAAAGAAAAGATTCTTTTTGAATTGCACACTTCTCCTTTAGGAGGAAACTCAAGATTTTTAAAGCCTTACCGTAGGGTGAAGAAAGATTTTTTTTTGGGATGGACTTAAATCTAATATTCAAAATTTAGTGGTAGAATTTTTGGTTTTCCAACAAACTAAAGTTGAGACAATTAAGACCCCGGGTCTTCTACAACCTTTATCCATTCCAAGTCAATGTTGGGAGGAGATTTCAATGGATTTTATCACAGGTTTACCTAAGTCTAAATGAAAGAGTGTCATCATCGTGGTAGTTGATATGCTTACCAAGTAAGCACACTTTTGTGCATTATCTCATCCATTTAGAGAAATTATAGTTGCTACTGCATTTATGGAAACAATTAAAAAGGTACATGGAAACCCAAAGATTATGGTAAGCAACAGAGATCCCATTTTTACTTGAAATTTTTGGACATAATAATTTTCTTGTTTGGTACTCAACTAGCTCATAGCTCATCTTATCATCCTCAATCTGATGGTAAAACTGAGATAGTGAACAAATGTTTGGAAGTATATCTTTGTTGTTTTGTATCCGATAAACAAACACAATGGGTCAAATGGTTACCTCTGGCTGAATGGTGGGATAACACTTCCTTCCATATTGCAGAAAAAATGACCACATTTATTGCACTTTATGGATATCATCCACTATCCATCCCATCATCTTTAAGAGAAAATTCTAAGGTGCAAGCAATGGAAGGTCATAGTGAGCATCAACAACATGTTCTCCAACTCTTAAAGGATAACCTCAATTTGGCACAAAATTGAATGAAACAACAAGAAAATCAACATCGCAACAAGAGAAGTTTTGATCTCGAAGACTAGGTATTTTTATGACTACAACCATACAAACAAATGTCCCTCAAGCAAGCTAAGAAGGATAATAAATTATTTCCAAAATACTATGGTCCTTACAAGATGTTGAAAAAGATTGGTACTATGGAATACAAATTGGAGCTTCCTGCTTCTTCACAAGTGCATATAGTTTTCCATGTTTCATGCTTAAAGAAGGTTATAGGTGACAAACTTCCAGTTAAAAAAATATTGCCAGAACTTGATGAGGAAGGAAAAAAAATATCGGAACCTGAAACAGTCACAGAAATAAGAACTCGATAGCTATGAAATCGATCAATTTCAGAGTATCTCATCAAGTGGAAGAACTTACCCACTGCAGATTCTACATGGGAGGATGCGAATTTTATACAAAATCATCCAGAGCTACTCAAGCGTTGAGGACAACACTTTTTTGAAGGACAGGGGCATGTTAGCTCCCCATATTACTAGTGTAGTCCCTTATTGTTATTAGTGTAGCCCCCTTATTGTTATTGTTGCACCCCTGTAACCCCCATATTGTTATTATTTTTCCCTTACATTATTATTGTTAGGTCGGCTAGGATTATATTGTGACCCCATGGACCCCTATATATAGAAGGAGATTTTTTCATTTGTATCATAGAAGAATTTTTTATTTATGTAATGGATTGGAGGTTGCCCCTTGAAAGTGGCTGATTTCTAAGGCGTTGATATCTCTTTTCTTCGAGTTGGTTTCGTAATAGTGCTACTGTCAAAACATTGGGGGTTGGTCTTATCCAAGCCTTCACTCTAGCCCTACAAAAATAATTTATCCACATTATCTAATTATTTTGATCTAATGATAATAGGATAGCATCATCACGACTCCTGGAAGGAAAAAAATGGTTCAATCTCTGTCATGCAAGGTGATAAAACACAACTATCAATTACAAAATACCTTAATAGATGGAAAATTATAAACTCAATTGGGTATATTTTTTGATAGTTTTTGAATTTTTCATGGTTCTTGGAGAAATACTAGGGTTATTCCTCCAATTACTATTGAAAAAACGTATATTTTGCATAAATAAAAGGAAAAAGAAAGGTAATAAAGGAGCAGCCTACCTCCAATTGCAAATGGTAGCTGCAAAATTATACCACCAAGAGGCTCTGAATAGATGCTTTTTCCTTCATATTTGTCGCACCCACGAACAATTAGGTTAGTCTCAAGCATGTTATGATAAATAAATAGCAACAATCATTACACTCCATTATATTTAATAATAAAAATAATATTGAATGAATACTTTGTAGTGGTAGCATCAAAATAGCTTCAAAAGATCAATCTTATCAAAAGTCGAATCCATTAGTGAAAAGGAACCCCGCCTAGGTATTTTTATCAGGGGCCTTCATTGTAATATCATCTTTCTTATTCATTCTATCAGTTATTTATCTATCAATACATTTATTACATACAAACAGAAACTAAGGGAAATCAATACATCAAAAAAAAAAATGCTACATGAAATTATAGAATTAATTAAAAAATGGCTCGAGGATATTACAATTCTAGATTTGACACTAGCAATAAAAATCAACAATGACATGAAATAAACTAGAATTGAGAAATTTTATAATAAGAGAATTCAATCAAACTTGATTAGAAAGAAGTTAATAGAGAAGAACTAGAGAAATAAATGTCTTTTTCCTTTACTCATGCCTGTAACCCTGCAGAGGATGCATCTGCCCAAGATAGATCTCATTTCATTATAATGGCATACAATAAAGCACTGAAAGAAAAAATCTATGATCCATTCATGTCGACTCCAGAAGGAAGTTTGTTCAACAAAATCATCCTTCAAAACCCCTAAGACAATGAGCATGACCATTCTCAAAACCTTCACAATGGAAAAGTACATATTTAGTTTGGCCTAGAAGAGTGATTTTCAGATCAAGATAGTTTCCAGATCTTAGACTATGTGAATTCACTTGTTCATTGGATCACAAAGGATATTTATATTCCTTGGGATTCGAAAGCCTTTTAGAAGAGTATAAATATTATTTTTCTGAATTTCCAATATTGTCACACTAACACGTACCTCTTGTATTTTGTAAATGGATTTAACATTCTTATCGAAGATCTAACTGTTGGAAATATGATGGTTGTAATATTCCAAAATTTGCATGCATAAAATTGGAATATTAATTTTTGTTTATATCATCTAGGATGTGAATAAAATGGGTAAAGATACCCATAAGTAGGAATAAATCCCTCATAGTGTGAAAGGGATCAATGGAGAAACTTTATTTTGCACCTTCCAGTGTGAAAAGGGGGCAAATGCATGAGGACAAGGTCAAGTTTGACCAAGTCAACAGTGCTTCCTAAGAGGGGTAGCTTGCTTGGGAAGACATCGCAGTTTGAGAGGGAGAAAGATTATTTGTGGAAGAAACCCTAATGTGTGGGTTCCAGGGCAAAGAGACATTCACCTACATAAAAGGAGGAAGAGGTAGCCATAGTGGGAAATCTTTGAATATATGATTTTGGTCTGAATATTATTTTGCATTATCCGGCTGTTTAGCTGAGTTACAGTGCTTCTTAGCATGAGGGATTCCTGTTTAGGATTTCCTCTCCTTCTTGAGAGGCTTATTGAAGGATTGCACTTCATTTCTCCAAATCTTGGCTCAAGGCCAAGCCATTTCCATCAGTCATTGCGTTATTTCTGCTGAAGTATAGCATAGTGTTGTTGGGTGTTGCAGTGGAGGGTTTCACAACACCTTTCCTTGGCTCATCTTTCAAAGGAGGGAGCTCCTATTCCTTAGGGAGGTTATTGAAGAAGGTTTCTGAGCTGATTGCACATATTTGGCACCAGGCGAAGCATCTCTTATCTCCTACAATGCAGTTCAGCTCCTTGACTACATTATTTTAGATTGCACTTGCAGTGGGGGATTGCACCACTATTTTGGATGGTGAGATCTTCAGGGATTGGATCAGCCTTTCACCTGAGAGATTCACTGGATGATATCTATTCATCATTTGCAACATCATCAACCATATTCATCCATTTCTGTTTTCTAAGTTGCAGCTATTGCTCAGCAACTCCGACATTTCTGCAGATTTTCCATTTGTACATATATTCCAGCCAATCTTCTTAAGGATTGTTGTATTGTTATTTTCAAGGGTTGAGATCTTGCTCCACCTTATTTATTGAGCTGATATTGTCATATATTTCTATTTTATTCATTTTTTAGCAGTTCTCCATCATAGACTGCGCATTCATAGCCTAGGTTTATGCATATATAGCAGAGTTATTAATTTCCTTGTACATGTGTTGCTGAGGCTTACATTTCTTTTCTTGAGTGATTGTTTCCTCAATAATTTGTACTCACTTACTGATATATTATAAAATTTTTGGCTATTCATATCTTCATGTGTTCATGGTTATAAAATAACACTATTATTTCATGGTATGTTCATACATTGTTGTAGTCCCTCATCGGGCACTTCCTAAGGAAAACTAGGTGTGGGAGATCTATTTAACCCACCTAGAGGGATTTATTTGGATCATCGTCTTGCATTTAGGACTTAGACAAGTTTTTCTAAGGGATCCAGGTCCTGGTTTGAAATATTGTAGTAGCCATTACTGGAAAATGCATTTTCCAGTCATGCCTTGCTAGCTGTTCCGAATTTGGAATATTACAGTGGTATCAGAGCAACTTTCTTGGCTCAGCCTGTGAGTCTTAGCCCAAGAATATCAGAAGATTGAAGAGGATGGGTTTTATCTCATCATATTTCAGATCCATGAAGAACCTCCCTAGGGAGGATAAGTCAAAAGAAGAGGAAGGACCCTACACTTCCTATTCTCATCGGGAAGGAGACAAAGAGATGAGCAGGAAAAAGACTCCATATTTTGGAGAAGAAAAAGGGGTTAAGCTTACAAAGCTTCTTCCTAAATATGTACATAATATTCATGGAGATTTCAAGAAGATCAGAAGGGGTATGTATGAAGAATCTCCAAGAGAGTTTGAACCTAAAGCAAACTCTAGATTTTGAGGAGTGTGAGCAAGCAACTTCACACCCTAACACACAGCGCAGTCCCATGCCCAAGATTGCCGGAAGAGAGATGGGAAGAGGAAAATTGGTTGCTAGGAGGGAAAATATTAGTGATTTCTTGAAGGAGTATGAGTCTCAAACTCAGAAATTCTGAGATCATCTCATTTTTTCAGAGTTTTGCAAGATCAAGGTGAAGGGAAGAGAGTATTAGGATAGATTTCATCTATCTACCTTTGAAGGTTCACCTGTATGTTCAGCCAAAGCTTAGGTGGAGGAGTTAGATACCTTCTTGCAACAACACCACATTCTTGAAGATGAAGCCATCAAAGTTGTAGTGTTGCATTTGAGAGGTAAGGCTTAGGCCTGGTGGATCTTTGAATCCTTTTCTTTGAAAAATGTAAACATTACATCTTATTCAAGTTTCACTAAGGCATTAGTGAAAATATTTTGATAGAATGATTCATGAGACACACATGGTGGAGCTAAACAAGGGAACTCAGACCAAACCCTTGCATGAAAACACAATTTCACTTCATAAAACCATGGGGAAGGCTGAAAAATTGCACCATACCTTATCGGGGGAAAGACTTTCTTCTCACACTTTTGAGCAAGAGAGCATGGAGATATCTTTTTCAAAGAGGGATCCAATTATTGGGAGGTTTCCCATTCATGTTGCAGAGGTTGAGGGCAACAACACTGCTTTATCTAGAGATTATCTAGTGCCTCATGCAGAGGAAGGAGGGGCTCTTGCTCCAAATAGAGGGGTTCTTGCATCTTTGCAAAGAAGTCCCCAGGATCTCATGTGTGGAGATCAAGGCAAAATTCATGTGCCATTGTTGAGGAGGTGTGGAACCATGGAGACACAAGGAGGAGATAGGGAGAAGACCCAACATCATGAGATGAGAAGTACACATCCCTATCCATTTCTGGAGGTTGTTACACTAGTGAGAGAGACTGGATTGTGCATTGAGAGCATGGGTAGATTTTTCCATTCATATATGCAGTCACCTTTTGATGATCATGTCTCATCGCATGGAGACATTTTACCGAGGAGACCACTGGATCAGCCAAGGAGGATGGATGCTTCACTAGTTGAGGCACCACTCATTGATTTTAGAGGAGTGGGGACCTTGGGAGAGCTTGATACAATGCTGGGAGTCTTGGGTAGACTCATGGAGAGAGGGAGCATTCCCTCAACATCATCATTACCCACTTCCATTTCAGATTCTGCGCTCTAGCAGAAGCAACAAGGGAAGGATAGCAACCTTCCACCTTGCATCTTTGACATGGGAGATGTCAAGGGAGAGGAAAACCATATGACAAATTACCTTCATGATAGTTCATCAGGGCTTTCACTATGGAGGATAGATCCATATTGGAGCTCCCAGCTATTGGTGGAGTATTCCAGGGATCTTCATACTTGCAGGATATTGGATGGCTAGTTGCATGAGGAGGAATATTATGTCAGAGATGGGGTCATATTTTATCATGGTAGGATATTCTTGTCTAGAGCTTCCAAGTTGAAGGAGAAATTGCTACAAGTATCTCATGAGGATTTCCTTTTCAGTCCCACTTGTTCTATGAGAGCATACCACACCATCATGGAGGGGTATTTTTCGAGGGGTTTTGAGGAGGAGATATATTAGCATATATAGAGATGCATAAGTCATGTGGAGTTGGAGGAGAGACATAACTCCTTGAGATAGTTAGAAAAACCACCTCTTTTCTCTTTGAGGATGAGAGGAGACTCATTTATGAGCCACTCCCTTTGTATGAGCAGAATATATGGTAAGGGTATTCATCATTGTTTACATTATTATTTGTATAATGTATATATGCATCCCTTAACCATACATATGTAGGATGATGCTTGAAGGAGGAGCATTATTTTTTTTAGAACTCATGGTTTAGTTGTGGCCATGAGAATGATTGATGGCCCTTCACTAGGAGGACTTGGGGAAGAGAAATATTATGGAGGACATGCACATTATACACCATGTATCATTCACTTCCTCCATACTTATGAGGAGATGGGAGCAGCAGGAAAGTGGTTGAAAAGCCACTCATTTTATCAATCTCTATTGCAGTTGAGGGTCAAGTTACATTGGTTGCACTTGAGGGACCATTGTTATTCTCACTTGCTACACATGGTAACAAGTATGATTCTCTTTTTTGCTCCTTATGGTTTTATTGTCTCTGTCTGTATGAGGAGCATGCTTGGGAGAAAGACGCATTGGGTGAATGTGTCCTTTGAGGGAGAATCCTCCCACACTTTTTCCACTACATGTTCTGAGGGGAGCATGGGGGATGGTATGGCCACTAGAGCAACACATTTGTTTCCTTATATAGTGAGCCATATGATGGATATGATTCCATATGATGATGATTTCCAACTCATCATATATGGGGATAGTTGGGCCAGCATGATTTGCATCATTGGAGGAGAGATCTTTGGAGCTCTAGCCCTCATATTGCCACTTGAGGGAAACATTATTGCAGCCCAAGATCAGCAGACACTCTACACTTATCTTAAGTGGAGAGGAGGATAGCGTGGGGTAGGCTACATTGTCTACCATGTGCAGATTTTCATCCCACCTACTTTGCCGGAGCCAAAGGTGGATGAAAGTTTCCAGGATTTGCCTAGTTGGGAAGTGACTCATTTTGCATGGATAATAGCTTGGGGATGGAGGATCCATATGGGAGAATAGTTCCCATTACATTTCATATCCCATTCCTCACAAGGACCTCTAGACATCACTTTTCTATCCTCTTGAATATTTCACCTTTACATGATGATGGCTTGATAGCTAACTACATGCTGAGGAGGAGAAATGTGGAGACTTGATTGATGAGATAACATCTCTTTCCTTGGAGGAGATAATCATACATGGATGATATAGGGAGAGGAGGAGAAAATAACTCAGTCTATCCTTGCACTTGCTTGAGGACAAGATATCTTTTAAAGGGGAGGACTGTAATATTCCAAAATTTGCATGCACCAAATTGGAATATTATTTTTTGTTTATATCATCTAGGAGGTGAATAAAATGGGTAAAGAGACCCATAAGTAGGAATAAATCCCTCATAGTTTGAAATTTATCAATGGAGTAGCTTTATTTTGCACCTTCCAGTGTGAAAAGGGGGAAAATGCATGAGGACAAGGTCAAGTTTGACCAAGTAAACAACGTTTCCTAAGAGGGGTAGCTTGCTTGGGAAGACAGTGGAGTTTGATAGGGAGAAATATTCTTTGTGGAAGAAACCCTAATGTGTGGGGTCTAGGGAAAAGAGACATTCACTTGCATAAAAGGAGGAAGAGCCAGCCATAGTGGGACATCTTTGAATATATGATTTTTGTTTGAAGAGTATTTTGCATTCTCCGACTGTTCAGCTGAGTTGCAGTGCTGCTTAGCACAAGGGATTCCTGTTTAGGATTTCCTCTCCTCATTGAGAGGCCTCTTGAAGGATTGAACTTCATTTCTCCGCATCCTGTCTCAAGGCCAAATCCACTTCCATTATTCACTGCGTTATTTCTGCTGAAGTATAGCATAGTGTTGCTGGGTGTTGCAGTGGAGGGTTCCACAGCACCTTTCCTTGGCTCATATTTTAGAGGAGGGAGATCCTATTCCTCCAGGAGGTTATTGAAGGAGGTTTATGAGCTGATTTCACATCTTTGGCACCAGGCCAAGCATCTCTTATCTCCTACAACACAATCCATCTCCTTGACTGCATTATTTTAGAGTGCACTTGCAATGGGGGATTGCACCACTATTTTGGAGGGTGAGATCTTCAGGGATTGGATCAGCCTTTCACCTGAGAGATTCATTGGATGAGATCTATTCATAATTTGTAGCATCATCAAACATCTTCATACATTTCTATTTTCTAAGTTGCAGATGCTACCTAGCAACTTCAACATTTCTGTAGATTTTCCGTTTGTACATATATTTCAGCGAATCCTCTTAAGGATTGTTGTATTGCTATTTTCAGGGGTTGAGATCTTTCTCCCACCTTATTTCTTGAGCTGATATTGCCATATATTTCTATTTTATTTAGATTGCAGCAGTTCGCCATCACAGACTATGTAGTCATAGCCTGGGATTATGCATATATAGCAGAGTTCTTCATTTCCTTGTACATGTGTTGCTGAGGCTTACATTGCTTTGCTTGAGTGATTGTTTCCTCAAGAATTTGTACTCACTTACTACTATATTATACAATTTTTGGCTATTCATATATTCATGTGTTCATGGTTATAAAATAACGTTGTTATTCCATGGTACGTTCATACATTGTTGCAGTCCCTCATCGGGCACTTCTTGAGGACAACTAGGTGTGGGGGATCTATTTAACCCACCTAGAGGAATTTATTTGGAGCCTCCTCTTGGATTTAGGAATTATACATCTTTTTCTAAGGGATCTAGGTCTTGGTTTCAAATCCTGTAGCAGCCCTTACTGGAAAATTCACTTTCCAGTCATGCCTTGCTAGCTGTTCCAAATTTGGAATATTACAGATGTGAGAGGGCTCAGAAAAAAATCAGAAAATTGGTATGGTAAAGTTGAAATGTAGGAAACTCTAAATTGGTGATCGTTATGATATGAAGTGCTCCTCTACCTCCATTAGAGGGAACGAATGAGTTTCTCAAATGTTGGAAAAGCTTTGTTTGGGGGAGTATACAATATAGAAGAAGATACTTCTTCAATGGGATCCTAACAAACCATAAATAATGGCTTCATCGTCAACATCACTCTACCCAATCACTGCAATTCGAGTGCTTGAGGAAACACTTGCAACACTAAGAGAATGATCAACATTACAATGTTATGGAGATAATAAGATAATTAGTTTCCTACAAATTCCCACACAATTAGGTCAATGGGATTGTTGAGTACAATGATGGTGATGGAAGCAGGAGTACCAAACAGTCTCATATATAAATAACAACACATAAAGTAGAAACATAATGTCTACATGCTAAAACATGAAAAGTGTTAAACTCAAAGTGCAGGAACATAATGTATGCATGCTAAAACATGGAAAACCTTCAATCCAAGTGCATGCATTCATAGAAAGAAGCCATGGACTAGGTCATGGTCCATTAGATCTATCTCTACTAATACTCAAATTTGAATGAAAATAAATCAAGATAGAGTGGTGCCCAAAGGGAGAGCTCGAGAAAGAACTAGACCCTCTATTGCATTGTTGTTGTAAAGAAGTGACCCTTCACTAGTGTCTAGTAGAGCTCAAGAATATACTAAAAAGAGATCTAGTATGGTGATGTTTGTAAGTTGTCGGGGAAGGGGAATGGTATATTAAGTCCACAAAAATCTATATTTCAAGGCAATGCTACTATTAGTATATCTCTTGGATCTCCTAACTGATGGAAGAATTCTAAAAAAATATATATCCCTTGGACATGATATGGTCTAGAAGAACATTGGAGAATGTGGACACGATGTTTGAGGGGTTCTTATATGTAAAGGGCTAGAAATATTTGGTCAGGTATAAAAGGAAACTAGATAGGGTCTAGATCCCCCTAAACAGACAATGAAATCTCCCATGGATCCCATAATAAATGGGGCATCGAAAGATGAAATTATCCTTTGTCTCAATCTCTCGAAAAAGGCATAGTTGGTGGATCTTGTCTAGTCAATCGATATAGTGGTTAATCTCAATCCAAAATATATGAGATAAAACTCTTTATTGTCCCAATGGGATTGGTGTTGAAGAATGTAACTAGTGTCGGTCTTCATAGTTGTACTTGAGTCATGATTATCCTTAAGATCCTTACCATCATTAAAGGCTTCAATACCGTCAAGAGAAGACTATTGGATAGGACCGAGCTCCTAGAATTAATAAATCAAAATTATGGGCATGAAAACTAGCCCTAATCACAGTATCAAATCTCGCAGACCTGTTCAAGAAGTCCAAAATAGGTGTTCTCTAGGTCCAAAGGGTTAGTATTCAAGCTAAATTTCTCTGGGTCCAAAGGGTTAGTAGTCAATATTTATGTGGTTGGGGTCGCAGACCTAGGCTAATAGAGTGAAATAATTAAAGAAGGACATACCTATTTTAGGGTTCATATTACAAGATTATTAAGCCAAGTCAAAGAGAAGTCAAGGACGAAGAAGAGGGAGTTGCTCTGGGAATATTCTAAAGTGGTTATTCTTACTGAAAGAAGCCAAATAGATCACAGACCAGTGGAGTCTAGCCCACATATCTAAAGTGGCTGATTGAAGGGCTAAAGCAAGCCTAAACAGGGTGTTGTAGGCACCTATCAAGACAAAATATAGGATAATAGATTAATGATGAAGGTCGCAACATTTCAGAGAGATCTTGAAGCAGTTGTGGAGACATTAGGGGATTTTTGAGGTCTAAAATGGGCATCCTAAGGAAATTATAAAATAATAGTGGAAATAATAGAATAATATTTGATTACACCATCAAATTTTAGAGGGGAAAAAGAAAAATATACTTTTTTCAACTAGTATTTTCACCTTATCTCCTAAAGTTTTTACTCAAATTTCGAGTGGGAGTACTCATTGGATGAAAAATTTAATTCCCCATATAAGGAGTACCCATGTTGCATACTTTCAATGGACCCTACTACACGAAAAATGAGAAATACATGAAAAATGTGATTGCAATCACATTTTTCATGTATTTCTCATTTCTCATGTAGCAGGGTCCATCAAAAGTATGCAACATGGGTATTTCTTGGATGAGGAATTAAATTTTTCATCCAACAAGTATTCCTCATCAAAATTTGAGTAAAAAACATTGGGAGATAAGTTGAAAATACGAGTTGAAAAAATTATTTTATTATTTTATTATTTTTTAATCTTTTTACTCTTTTACTTAGAAAATGGTGAATCATCCCCCATGGTTGACATCATCATCTTGAATCCTATTGGTTCTTACAAACCTCATTTTGGTTGTACATTTTTCTTAGGAGGTCCATTTTAGACCTCAAAACTCCCCTAATGGATGTAGCAAAAGTTTGGATGCCAAAATCAGTAAGTAAGGCTAAAGTTAGTCTAGGCTAGGAAAAGGAAGTCACCTTATAGAATACTATAGAACTCAAATTGTAGATTAATGGCACAATTAAAGACAACAAAATATCCTTTAGATCTCTATAGTCATCACCTGGTAGAGGAAAGTAGGCCAACTTCAGTGGAAGGATTTTTAGGCCTGATCTAAAAGATTATTCAATAAGGTGTAAAAGTCGTAGTTTGAGATATGTATTCCAGGAAGTGCTAAATATGAAAATAATATAAGTCCACTAAATGAAAAGATATTTATCTCAAGAAATATTAGTGACTGTGCCCTAAGAACCAAGGCTCAAGATATATATATGTGTGTGTGTGTGTGTGTGTGTATGTATATATATTGGTGTTGAAACTAAGATCTGAAGCAATTAGAAATAGATATTCACCTTATGGTGAACATCTTGTTTTGGAGTTTCTCTTAGGAATATCATGACTTCAATGAGAAAAACAGTTGTATCTTCAAAGGAAAATGTTGGATTTGGCATCCTTGGAGTTTTCAACCTAAAATACAATAGCATCTAGAAGAAGAATAAAGGATAAATTGGAATATTAGTAGCAAGAATTTTGGCAAGGAGGATCTTGAAGGCGGTCTTGAGAACTCTTGAAATCAAGATCTTGTAAAAGATCCTACAACAACATCCAAGTAATCATAGAAGAGGAAGGTATGTACTACAAGGTATGTATGACTGTTTAATTTATAAAGGGTCTACAAAAATTAAGGATTTTTTGCATAATATCTAGGATGTGTGAATATAGGAATTAGAAACCCTAGATGGGATAGAAATCCCTCTTAAGAAGCCCTAACGCTAATCTTGTTTGTTCCCTCTTAAGAACCCCTGTTTGATAATTTGACATCATAATTTTGGTATTGAATATTTTACGTGGTTGTGATATGATCCATATTTACCAAAGAGTTCCTTAGGCCATATTCAAAGTAAAGATTGGGGGTCATCATTTATGTCTTAAGAGAATTTTTAGATTTGTTTTCTTACTTCATAGGATTCACAGTTAGGGAAAATTAGCACTAGGGAGAGGGATATCCTCAGCTCTCTTCTTTTCAGAGGAGATGATTGCTATTAGTATTGCGAAACAAAAATGTTGGTTTTTAGAGCCTACTTTTTTGTTGGAGAGCATTGGTATTTATATTAATAATTTCCCCCTTTCTAATACTCTTATAATGTTGGTCATCTCTTACCCAAGTGTGAGTTGAAGCAGGAGATCAAGGAAGATATTATTGATGGTACATTCAAAATTCTTGGATTGACTCCCTTGAGTCTCAGCCGCAAGATGTCTTTCCACCCTGAGAATTTCATGTAGTTGAGAAATGGTCTTATTGCTAAATGTGAGTATACTTGACAATTTTAGACGTATGGCCTTTGGAGTCATCTTGGCCAGCTTTGGATTTGTTCTCACCATATTTGAGTGGACTCTAACTATCATGTCCTATGTAGTGAGAGGCTTCACGAGTTGTGTCATTTACAAGAGATTGAGTTAGAGGAGAATTTAATTACACATATGAAGAATCCTGATGGATGCCTTGAAATTTTTGGAGATTACAAGCTCTCATCATGCTCTCAGACTCTGATATTTTCTTGAGGATGTCAACTTATAGTGCATAGGCCCCATCTCTGTGGTATATGTAAACTTTGGAGTTTCCTCTGTTATAATGGAATCTTCACCTTATGGGAGTCTCAAGGTTGCTTCTTTTTCATCTTTTTCCTCTTTGTCAAATTATAATGTGAGTGGAATATGCCACTCTTACATTGTATTGATGGATAGTCATTTAATTTTTATTTTATTGTTTTTATTGCATAGCTTCTTTCCTTACTTATTATGATTTTAGGAGTTTCTTTTTCTCTCCCACTAATTATCGCTACTTTTGTACTTTTGGTGCTCATTGACCTGCTTTTTTGGTCAATTGTGGATATCAATAGAATTATATTTTGTGATATTCCTCTATGTACCATTTTTGAACCTGCAAATTTTCTTATCTGCTTCTTGCTAAAAGCCAAAGTATTCCTAGAGAAGACAATTTTCCTTACATCTAGCCTTCAGTGCCTTGCATAAATACTTGGAAAAAACTCTTAACAAACTCATAAACCAATTAATGTCATTACATTGAGACATTGGTTATGGTGATATGACATTATATGTAACTTACCTCCTTTGAGGTGAATCATATTGCTACTTGATCCTTTCCTTCCATGGACTATAGTTGGACAACCCCTCCAACCTGTCCTAATATTGGAGACCCACTTGCAACTTTGACATTCTCACCTACAATTGTGAGCAACTCCCTCTCACGTTGTACTTCAATGTGCACAACTTTAATTCATTGACTTCCAAAGTTGTTGAGACACGCTCTAATACCATGTTGAATTTCCATGATCTTGGGTCTAGATTAGAGTTTTAAAATCACTGACGCTACCAAACCAAGAATCTTAACAAGAACTACTTTGCACAACAGAAAATATAAAGTTGTAAATAGCACATGCACAAGTATACAGATTTTTTAACAAAATTGTACAATAATGTACAACCCCAATCTTCACTATATTAAAATAACTCTGAATAATACAACAGTCTATGGTATAGAAGATACAATGACAAACTTTGTTTTAGCTTCGATGTCGTATCTTGTCCTATTGGTTCTTTTCTTCCATACTTCTCACTAGTTTCCCATTAGTCGCTCAAAGGAAAACACATCGAGACTCCATGAGGGCTATCACCTAACATTGTTGCACGTCACTTCTGTACCATGTACACTGGTTGACCCAATATTCTCTCTGGGTAGGCCTAATATTGAGCTCCAATATTCCAAGCTAGAAATCACCTTTTTCCATCAATGTGCTACACTTTAGCACCAATCTTCACCCAACCTTCAGCTCCTCTTCATCACTTCAATATAGCTTGTCTAGGGATACTTTGGGTAGCCAACACACTGCCCTCCACCAGGTCAATGGAACCGAATACGAAATTGCAAGATCTTCATCGATGAAGGCTTTCTATCACCCAATCAAGCCTCCAAATTGGCTCCCACAGGGTGCAAACGAAACCGATCCAAAACTGATCCAAAAAGTGGACCCAACACCTACAAGAATGTCTTCAAAAAAATACCTTAGCTAACTTTTTTGAGGGTTTATTTGGTTGCAGCAACCCTGCCTTGTTTGGGCACACTATAGTCCCTTAAAAAGCCTTCCTTTGCGTCCAAAAATCCTCCTAAAAAATGTGGTTTCCATTTCCTTAGGGGTCGAAGATGGCTTCTACAATTCTAGGTTGTTCTAGCCCTCAGCCTGGATGTAATTTGTTAAGGCACCCTACAACAATTCTTTGTAGGGTTGAAACAACCTTGCAAGGGATTTTCCCACCTTTGTTTAGCCCTCAAACGGTCCTGAAATGGCAGTGGCTCCTCCAACAAGGAAATCAGCCTCGCCTCCAACATTTTAGACCCTAAACTAGGCCTCAATGACCCTCTCCTCCTTCTCTAGTTTGCTTCTCTATGCTCGAGCCCTAGAACAGAAAGTTCTCTCTCCTCCAACGAGTTACTTTTCTTGTGTTTGTTGCAAAAATGGATACTTAAATACCTTCTATTTTCCTTCTATTTATACCATAAATTAAGGGATTCTTCAACATTAAAATAGGGGTTGTCCAACTGTCATAAGCCTAAAACAACGTGAGGCTGACCTTGACACTTATGGTGTGAACCCCACAATTAATCTTCAAAACTTCATATCTCCACTTCTGCAAATTGGAGTCTGATAATTCTCATTGCATTAGATTTTTATCATTTAGATCTATCATCTTCATCCATCACATGCAGAAATTTTCTCATGGAAATGCCTGAAAAAATGATTGGTGAAAAACCCCGTGCTTGGGTTTGAAGCCCACAAGTGACTCTCATGGCACTTTTCCCTCCAAATCTCGAACCCTAGAACTTGGAGTACCTCCCAAGCTACTCAAAAATCAACTTCCTGATGGATTTTACTACTTTTGAATTCATAATGTAGCATCACATATGGTGAAAATAGCCATTTCAAAAATAATCCCATTCATAATTCAAAATTAAAGATAAAGCACCATCTCAAACTAACTTTCCATTTTAAATTAGTATCATAATTAAAGAAAATTTTCAAAACCACTATCCTATATTTCTTGATGAAATTACTACAAAATATGGCTGGTGAGATCCAACAGGTAGGCTGACAAGTCTTGCCCACCATATGCTAATCAACCTCTTGGTCAAATATGCCACCCCATAGAGGAAGAAACCACAGTTATTTGGGAGGAATTCAATATAACTCGAGCAGTTGAAAGGAAAAATGATAGTGTTGAGGAGAGAGTTGCAGAAATGCACACTAAAGAAAACCTTAGACCAAGCTACAAGACACTCTCATAGAAGCAAGGGGACCAGAAGTTGTTGCCATATATTTGGTCAGATGGTCCCAAAGAAGAATTGGTTAAAAGAAATACAAAATTCAGGAGAAAGGAAGATAGAAAAGGGGGAGGAAGAAAATAAGACCAAAACAATGACTGCTATAGAATCCTAAGGGAATACCTCAAAATCTGCTACAGAATTTAGGGCAGCAATAATTAAAGAAATCCAAACAAAGGTTACAAAATTATTGACACCTACTATAGACAAAACAGAATTATTGAATAAATCGAGATGAATGGAACAATGTTTTGTGGAATCCCTAATAGGGGAAGTTTTTGTTTACATGTGATGAGTAGTGGAAAAATCAGATGTTGAATGTCAAGTGTCATTACCTTCTCCCGCACAGGTTCTTGAAAACTTTGGAAGAATTCAAGGAACTCTTAAAATAGTTTCATTGTAGCTATAAAGGCTAGGAAATAGAAGGAAAAATAATAATCATATGAACAAGGATATAAAACCCTTGAAAGGCATCAACATACTATTGCATTCTTCAAATAAAACTATGTTATCTCACACGTAGCCCAGCAAAGAAAGATTATGTAACTCAAAGAAGATAATAATAAGTGGGAGAAATAAAATGAAGAAATTAAAGACAAAGTCCTAGAAATCTCAAAAATTTAAGGAAATAAATGAAAACACAAGTGATTATGATTCCATAATGTTTTCCTATAGGCCACTTGCCAAAGTGTGTGCATTATATTTTAAGGAGAAATGGTTCAAATTTCACTGGAGAGAAATGCTTCAAATCTACCAATTGTTACTGTGGATGAACCAGGTATTTCCTATATATTTCATAGGCATTTTTGAGAGGCAAAAATTAGAATGTGAGTTATATTTACACAATTATGTCTTGCCTAAGCTCACAAGATGGACTCCTCATCCTTTTATGGAGGATGGTATTTTAAGGAATTTATCTCTACTATGTAGAATTAAATTCAAAGATTTGAAGTATTGTGGGCCTATAATGATTACAAATCCAAGGTTGAGTTGCTTGTATGAGCAGATATAATGCCCCATCAAAGGCTATCTATGAGAATTACTAAAACACTTGACATTATTAGATCCAATGGGTAATAGAATAATAGAAATCGTGAGAGCATTTCAAAGCCTTTTTTGATACTTGAAGTGACCATGCCATGAATTTCCAAATGAGAAGGAATGAACTTACATAAGAATTAAAGAGAAGGGAATGCAACTAAATTCCAAATCTCAAACCAGCTATATTCAGGGCACACCTTTACACTAGCTTTGTAATGCACCTTGAAATACATTGGATAGGACTTGGATTCAAATTTCCCTTGCTATGATATCCAATTTTGAACTAGAAGAGCACTCATCCAATAAATCCAGAAAGTGAATGTGACCAATTGGAGTAAATTGAACCAGTCATGGGCTATCATAAAAAAAATGCACAAATCCATTTTAAATTTATTATTTCAGGGAAATTAGATAAGAATTACATGGATGAATTTATTGCCCAAGCGTGTACAATTCCTTCAGCTTGCGGGTGATGGTGAACCTCACAAATGTCTTGGTTTTCTCGTCTTCCACTGACATTTTCATGAGTATAAAAAACATAACACATCCAATTTTCTAGATTGCTTAGCCACCTTATTACAAAAAATTGGCTTCAAATAAGCAATTCATTCCAAATTAATGTGTTTGACAGTCTCTACGAAGATTTTGATTAAATGTCTTAGTTCTCGCAAATTATGATTTGTTGAAGGTTACTAGTGTTCATCAACATTTTTCATAGAATTAACAACTACCACAAAATTCCTTACAAATAATGACTAAAAAAGGTTGTAGAATCTCCTAAATCACTTCGTTAGGGTAGCTGCAAAATTCTTCTTAATTCTATAGCACGCCAATTCTACGGTAGAATTTCCAAGCAACAACCAAGTTGACACATGGCACCCAGATTATAGGGAAACATAGTCCCCACAATATCATCACACCAGCTAAAAGTATAATTTGTTAATTCCAACAACTGTTAGTTTGCATTTCCAATAATTTGTTAGGTTATTCTTCAAAATTTGGTTTTAGTAAGTTGCTACGTTATACCTAGGAATTCCATTCATGAAGTTATTAGGTTATACCTGGGAATTCAATTTAGGAAGTTGTTAGGGTATTTTGGGATTCTGTTGGAATTTTAAAGAACACAACAACCTTACCTCATAAGTAGTTCTGATTTTAACACATTTAGGGTTCAAGTTAGAGATAAGAGAGATATAGACAATTAAAGTGTACTGTGTAATTCTAGATGATGCATTCGAAGCATAGATACATTATTCCATTATGGTTCCATGAGTATCATTTTTGTGTGATGGATTCAACACCTTGAACTTCATAAAAATGGCCCACTTAGGATGTGAATCTGGGAGTAGTATTTTTCCCTTGCATGGTTTTAGTTATGTCTTGTATGGTTTCATTTATTTTCATAGTTTTAGCTTGTGTGTATTTCCATTTTCTATAGCAGCGATCATTCGATTAAGATTATGTGAAATTATTTCTTTAATGATTCACATTATTTGAATATCTTCATTCAGAGTGCAACGCCCAATTGTTCTAAAATTTTAATTCATTAGTTGATAGTTAGTTGAGTGAATTTTTGTTGAATTTAAATAATATTTGCGTAAACCAATACCATGCATTTATAGAATAAGATTAGTTTCCTCTCAAAGGCACAAGCCTTGAAGTTTCATATACAATGGATGAGATCTCAAAGCTTCCATGCCACAGTTGAATAATAATGTCCTGATGATATGCATTAATGTTTTCACTTCTTCACACAAGATCCATATGAATTTTCATGGATTGAAACTAACAATAGAGTAAGAACACTACTGGTAACACCACCCAAACTTAATCCTCACATTTTACAAAAAGTACCAAATCATAAAATGTAACTAACTTCAAAGGATTCTTATTTTAGACATCATTCACACTTCTAATTTGACTTAAACAAATGAAAAATTATATACATGTCAAAAATCAACATTTTCAAGTTTCTTATGTGAATCCAGGTCAACTGTAAAGCTACAATATATGTGCTATTTAAATATCAACAATGCTAAAAATCACCTACCCCAATCACCGAAGAATAGTCTTGCACTAGCAGCTCTGGCTTCTCTGCCATCTTTTGTAAAGCCATATGCTATTGTTCCGATCCCAGAAATCAACACACAACCATGAAGTTTCATTTTCGTTCCACTTGCTAGTGCTGCTACAACATCATTGTGAACATAAAGCTTAACATTTCCTTGAAAAATATTTCTAAAATGATGAAAAAATTTATACTAATGTCGAGACTCCAAAGTTAACCAAAATGAGAATACATCAAATATTCCAAGATTCTGAGGCAAACTGTAATGAAAATAAAAGGAATAAGTAAATGGCATTGTAATTCCATTTCTAGATTATGGTTTCTCAACTAAGAAAGCGTTAAGGCTAAATTATTTTGTGTAGGTTTTTGAGATTGGCTCTTTGTAACAACTCAAGTGCAGAGTGAACAAAATATATTATCACAAGCAATTCAAGTGATGAATGCACAAGAGGATATTTGGCGAACTCCAAATTGTACATTAATCGGCATAGAACCAACTGTGTAACAAGGAAGCACATGATTCATCATGCTTAGCATGCCTCACGTGCTAGGCCCACTCGGCCTCTTGGTCCTTCCCTCTAGGCTCCCTCTCTATCTGATATTTTTCTAAAGCTGGAGAAACTAAACTAGCTGAGATGTTGTTGAGGTTCAATATCGACCCCAAACTAGAGAACTAAACTCCATATTTCACTACTCCAACATGGAAGGGACAAATACTAAGTGGATGACCTTAGCTAGATAGAAATACCCCCACTGGATTTGAATAGGACCTGCTGCCTATGAAATAAATAAGAGAGAAATAAATAGGTGTCCTAGAGATATGGAACACAGTGACTACCTCACTTACTGCTACAGAACACAGGGTTAGTTCCTATAGAGAAAACTTATCGCTACGGAACACAGCTTGCTCCTCCTACCTCCTGGGATAATAGCCAAGAAAATATGACTTAATGCCAGATGCAAATGGTGCCTAGTGAGGATGCAGGATCTGTTCCTATCACCCTTGTTTTTTCTGCACTTGCCTCCTAGGAGGTTATTCTTATGGTTCTCCAATTACATCAACTGAATATGATAAATAACTGAAACTTTAACTAGATCTTGCCTCATCACTAGCTGAGAACTAAGGTCCATCCCTCTTAAAGTACGGGTGTTGGTGCTAGTGGTGCTACTTCCTTTACCTTTACTATGGGGGGAGTGTAAGAATTTGTGAGCATAGTGTAAAGACATAAGGTAAGGTAATACTTGGTTGGTTGACCCACCTAGAGAGACTAACTGATATAGACCTTGACAAAGAGTTTGATCCATATTCATTTTGACTGAAAAATCTTGATTTATTTATAAGCTTACCTTTTTACAGATGGACTCTTAGGATATCATTAGGTTCTAATTGCAGGGAATAAATAGAACTAGAGAAATGATGCCACAATCCAATAAATCCACTTATTCCACACAATTCTTCTGGTTATGCCCGATATTCCTCACTTTTCATATTTCCTCATGCCATTATGCGGTACCTAGGATCAACAGAATTGTCAAGCCATAGAACCACACTAGAAATAGAAAATGATGAAGAATGAATGGAATTAGAGATTAACCTAGAATTTCTTTCTCTAAAAATCTTCTTGGAAGCACAATTTTTCTTATCGGCCAATCCTGGGGAAGTCTTCTGGGATTTTCATCTGATTTCTTCTATTGGGGCACTTCACTAGACTCCATATTGAGTATAAGAGGGTATCTTCAACACAAATTTCCCTACAAAAGTCCTCAAATCACCCTAAATCCCCATAACTACACTTTTGTCAAAACCCAAATGCTTCCATCAACAAAACTCACCCTCAAAAAAATTATTCTTACCCTCCTAAACAAGAAGCAGTAAGAAGAAGAACAACGACATGTGAATTCTTAGCATGTTAAGTGAATAATTAGTTATCATGAAACTGGATAACTTTCTCAATTTTCATACAATGCTCATTTAAGGAACGCGAATGTGAGGGTATAGGCATGAGGCTATGTAGCTCTAGCCACTTTGTGTTAGCTGCACTCAAAGTAAAAAACAAAGATGAACATCCCAACTGAGTAATCATGTCATTCAATTCAACCCAACATTTAGTCCAGTATGCCCTTGTACCTCTTAGAGAAGACCCAAATCACATAATATGCTCAGCCAACTTATTATCTAGTAAATCATAAAGTTGCTGATGCAAGTTTTCAATTGTTGTCGGTGAGTTATCAGGTAAAATTTTCTTCACAAAAACTGAAGCAGTTGCTTGGCTATGATGCCTCATTATCATGTTCAATAGGTAATATCGGAGGCGAGGATGGCTTACAAACCTCTGATCATAGTATCTAAGAAGATGCAATGGATACTCATGAAGTTCAACAGTACAAATGCGCGGTTGCAACCAATCATTATCACCAGTGGGGAAGAATGTGGGGAATGCCATATCTAATAACCCCTTAGTATTATATTCATTCACCGGAGATGTTCCAATACTGGGCCAATCCATTTCATGAACATGTTAAGAATCAACATTATCAAGAAATGCTCTAATTTCTTCCACTTCTCTCTGTTCATTGGGTAGGCGAGCAACAAAAGAAGAAGGAAGAGAGGGAAAATTCTCAAGAGGAAACCCTTCATTATTAGCTACATTGATCTTAGATTCTGCAATGTCACAATCAACAAATTGAAGGCTAGAGGGGACATCTATTGATATTTCGAGTAGAGAATTCACTAAATCATAGCCAATTACAACATCTTGATAATATTGATCACGTTCAATTTTGAAAAGAAATTCAGCCATAACTCAAGATATTTTTACATAACATTCATAATATTTAGACTGAGTAGCATGTCTCCTCACAATTAGAAAGTAAAGATCTTCAAAATGTCAGGGAAGACTTTGTGCAATTGTAGAAATATCTTGGGGAAAGCTAATTGTGTGTCTGCTATACTTATATAGCCCACCTCGAGCATGTGTCACATGCAAAATAGGATTTACACATGCTATTAACATTTCTTCAACTTCAGTAAGAACTCTTAAAATATGAGGTTGCTCACCATGATCCATGTTGTTATAGCTAGAAAAACGATGTGAACCTCTTTCAGTCTTACATCGTCTGCAAATAGGTCCTTCATAATCTCTCAAAACTTGGATTCCAGGATATGATTCTTGGCACATGTGGCACATTTGGAAAACTGACAAGCTATCTATATTTTCTCAAAATATTTTATGCACTACAATCATGTTTTCATCAAAATGAATATGATTTGTATTGGTTGGACCATGTGGAGAATTATGTGGAAGAGTATAATTTCTTCTAAAATTTACTTGATTTTCAGCACCATGAAATTCCTTTCCCAAATTTGAAACATGTGGAACAGATCTATGACATGGTCTTTCCAAATTTATGGTCTCCATTTCTGGAACCTGAGAGGATGATAAGGTTTCTTTAGCATAATATTTTTTAAAATTGAATGTCCAAATAATTAGAATTGAAAAAATGAAAAACAAATCAAATGCATTCAATATTTACATTTCTTTGGCGATGTGGATGAAGTGTACGAGATGGTTGCTCTTCACTTCCAAAATCAGTAGATAGAACATTTGGGGAGCTAGTTTCAACGCCTCTATTCAAATTAGTTGTTTCCTGTTAAAAAAAAATAAAATTCTTTATAAAAATAAATGCCCGAAAAATAAAGATTTAAAATTGTACAACTAAGAATAAATGAAGAAAGGAGGAAAATATCAAATTCTTTGAACATATACATTTTGTTGGCAATATGGATGAATGCTATGAGATGGCTCCTCTTCAACTATAACATTGGTAGATGGAACATCTACGGAGTTAATTTGTATGCCTCTATTGAAATGAGTTGTGTCTTTTTTAAAGAAAATAAATTATGTAATAAAATTCATGTCCAATGCACCAAAAATTCAAAAAATGAAAAATCAAATCAAATACATTGAACATTAACATTAGTTTGTCGATTTGATTGTCGAGGAGAATGTAGTGGAAGGTTATGACGTGCTTCATATTCAATTCTCAGATTAGTAGATGGAAGACTTGGGGAGATGATTTCAAGACCTCTATTAAAATGAGGTGTATCCTATTCCAAGAGAATAAAATACCTTATAAGTTTAGTAAAAAAAATGTAAATAGAGGAATGTAATAAAAAAACCACTATTGCAGCAATTGTAAAGATATCATTAAGTTACCTCCATTGTTCCTCGTGAAATGCTATCACGGATGACTGATTTTGTTCGTGGGATAACATTATTTTGAGAAGGGAGATTGGAAGATACGATGTTTCGACCAGCTGGATCAAAATTATCAAAAAAATGGCCAATCAAACTATCATCCAAGTCATCACATACAATGTCATAATTGCCTCCACCATGGATATTTTGCAACCTTTGGCCTTTCTAACAATATGCAATTGCGGAGACAAAAGGGTTAGGGTGAACATTTGCATCCACGTTATCAATATGATGTTCTTCCCTATTGCAAGATGTTTCCCAAATATTATGAAAATTTTTAGGAGAGCATCGAAAAACAATATTATGCTGATGAGGAACATATTTTGGAAATGAACTATCAAGGGGAAATGTTCTTTCCATGATATCATCCATAGTACAATACTTACGAGGAATCATAAAATCGTTTTGAAGAGTTCTTTCACTTGTTCTTCTATGATATGTATCTCTCCTATTCTCATTTACTGTGTCCTTATTTTGTTGATACCATAAACAATGAATTTCATTAGACTTGGCACGCGATGCTAGTGACTGATTCCTTTTTCTTATACGCTTGATTGTACCTTCAGATGACATGTCTACAACGAATAATAAAATATTTATCATAGAACAATAGACATGGAACATATAATATATCCAATATACATAAACACAAAAGAATGAGAAAGGAACAGATTTTTTTTCCAACCACATAAAAAAATTAAAATCATATACGGTATTTTTCCAACCATATAAAGTTATGAAAACATAAAATGATTTTTCCAAATATAAATTTAAAATATAAATTTAAAATGGTTTTTAAAATATAAATTTAAATAATAAAATTAACCTAAATATATAACATTGTCTGAGAATCAATGAGAAAAAACTAATGGAAACACCATGTATAAAATAAGTCACAGTAATTATAATTATAAAAACAAAGACAAATGGATAACATCCAAACACATTCAAATGCAATTAAGAGAACTAAAGGGGACACAAAAATAAATATTTTTGAGAAAATCGCAATGGAATTCAATATCCAACATCTAATACATACACATATAGAAGAAACCCCCTCAGAATGGAGCCATATAAATATCCATAGAATTGTAATTTTAAAGTCTTAGCATACATACCCAAAAGTATGTAAAGTTAAAAAAAAAAAGGAAATATTTTCCACGACAAGAGAGAGAATATAAAATGACTAATAGTCTAAGACTCCATGTCCATATCTAATGATGGAATCTCATCAATAGAATCCATACGAGGAGCAATTGTAAAACCATTTCCAGACTTGATCAAATCATTGCACTCCTGCAACGTTGGAGACCAAAATCCATGCATCTGTTGATTAGCTGAATTATCAATATCTATTGGGAAGTAGAGTCCATCCATCATGCCATATAATAGGAAAGGACATTTTATATTTATATCTGTAGAAATTTCTTCCAACAAATTCCATTTGAAGCCCCAATCATCCTCAAAGTAGTCAATTCTTCGTTCAACACGCGGGTGACCAAATTAGAAATTATCTATTTCTTAAATTGACCATACAGAAGGGGAGCCATCATCGATAAGACACATCAACTGATTCTTGCATATTGTTAATGAAAAACACCATATGTCAATGATTGGAACAAATGAAAATCCCCATTCATTTTTTATTACATCAAACTAGTAGATTGCATACCCATATCGAGGATAATCTTCATACTCCGTGTCGAGATAGAGCCAAAACAATTTACTTTTATAAAACATTCCATTCTGAGGGGGTGAAGTGCCACCAAATGGAAGATCAGCTCTTCGCAAAACCCTATCAAGGCTAATGTAAACATAAAATTTAGATTGCATTCTACTATAGATATGTTTTAGATCAACCTAGTCATATTTGTTGCTGCTTACATTTTCCAATAATGAAAAGAATCCCCAGTCTCCAATTCATATTCGCCCAATGTTTTTTAAGGCCTTTGTAAATGGATTCATTACAAAATAGTTTCGTGAATGGGAGAATTCTGTTGGTAAGGATAAAAGTACCATTGGTCCAATAGTAGACTCTACTTTATATCTTGATTCTATTAATCACAAATGAAAATGAGATATGCACCCATTTTGATTAAGGTATTCAGCAGAAAAATAATTGTCTTCATGATTGAGGAAAGGAACCATAAATCCAAATTCATTTGTACAGATATGCTTGCAACGCAATAATAAAGAAAGATTTTGCAAAACATTCTTCCATTGCTGAAAAACAGTGCTAAACTTTATCACAATCGATAAAGGGAGCCAAAGGAAGAAAATTTCAATAATTTCAAATGGAATACAACTCCAAATAGCTGGATCCATGATAAAACAAGGAAATCACCTAACATGAAAGAAAACACACAAGATATCAACAAAATATTTCTCAATTAATGGTGAATAGAATAAGAAATATAGATAAGCAATTTTCCATCTACAAATATAGTAAAATGCACATATACATAATGTATAAAATCATATGAGCCACAAGAACATTATTACAATAGTTAAAAAGAACTCACAATTTTACTATTAATCTTAATAAGTATTTTTTTATGTCGCTATTAATGTCTATGTTTAATATTGATGTAAATGTTTGATGCTCAATATAAATATTAACCTAAAACAATTTTTTAACATTAAAAAGCTTTATCTTATAAACCTTCGGTTATAAAATAGCATATGTTACATGGACCAAATGATATAAAATACCAATTTTTTTAATTCTATTGTCATTGAACCTAAAAAAACATTAAGTTAATTAAATTAATTATATTATACTAAGAGTATCAATATTAACAATAGTATTAAATAATAAAATTAAAAAAATGATTTCATAAATATAATAATTATATATTAATTTGATCTAATTTAATTAAATTAGAAAAGAATATAAATATAAAAACATGAAATAATAAAAATTTGAGATTTTATTGATATAAGTTGCAACAATAATATAAATTGTATTAATTGTATTATATTAATGTATTAATTGTATTAATTGTATTATATTATATTGAATAAGACAATCGTCAGTCTTATTCAAGCGGTCAATATCCTCAATTGGGCGCACATATACCTTTCCTATACCTTAATGGCACAAATCTTAATCGTTGGGTCTAGGCAGGATGGGAGATCAGAAAGTGCTTATGTGCAACCTTTATTGGCAAGATAGCTCATTTGGTGGAACTACCTTGCCAGTCAAGGCATACAGAGACACCTTATGATCTCCTTGGCTGCGTGGACCTAATGATTAAAAATATGTGCTAGATGACCTCACATATCTTAATGTACCTGTATGTGCCAAATTGACGATGTTGGTCGCTTGAATAAGATTGAGGATTGCCCTTGGGGAGGACACTGATGGGTCTACTAAACAACAACTATGTTAATTATTCATATTTAATTCACACTCTTCTTTATATTTACCAACACTTTGTTTTATTGAGGTAGAGCCTAAGGGCCAAATACCTTAATATTAATATTAAAAGATACATACTAATATTATTATTATTATAATATTCATATTAATATATTATAATATTAACATTATTAAATTTTGATAAATTTGGATAGGTTTGTATTTGAGTACTAAATAGAAGCTATGAAGGCATGAGAGGAAAAGAAAGGATGAATAAAGAGATAAGAGATAATATTTTTTTTTTCACATTTTATTATTTTTTTACATTAATTTATGGTTATTAATTTGTCATCAAACCTGATTTTAGTCTTCCAAAATGAGAAGGTAGGTGGGATTATTCTTTAACCTCCTAACATGTAATATAGAGTTTATAAATTTAGATATGAACCTCATTATTATCCCTCCACCCACGCTTTGTTCCTTTCTTGGTGTATTTCTTACCTTCCATGAAAATGGTGAAAAGCAAGTCATTATATTCATAGTCCATCCTTATTACGAAACAATTTTTCCTTTTTGTTTCTCGTTATTTTACTTCAAAAGTAAATCCAAATTACTTTGAATATTTTAGAATAACGTAATGAACAACATTTAGAGGCATGTAGTTTATTTTGTCTATGCATATTTACTATTTCTGCCACACTACAAAATTTAAAACCTCCTACTGCATATAGCTTCTTAACATCTCTGTGATATACTTTCCAAAAACTATACTAATATACCACGATTTAAATGCATAAGGAGTAGATATATAAATTTAGAGTAATAGAAATTACAGATCCAAGATGTCTATCAAGTTGATGCAGTGATAAAGCAACTGGAGGAATTTGCGGCTGAGCTTTTTCATAATAAGGATGCTTAATAATTATAATCATCTAGATGAAATAGTTGTAATTGAAACAGTAGGCATGGCATTTAAAAGTTGATTCAAAATTCGATAAACCCTAATAGATATTGGTTTGAGGAAACCCTAGTTCTTGCAAAGAGGCTTTTGGCTTCTGAGAAAAATAATTGCATTGAAAACTGAAAGAATTATTTCAGAAACAATATCCTCCGCATAATCAGGAACTTCACCAATTCAGTGACAAGAATATTAGGTAGATAAATCCTAATAGATATTGGTTGGCTGAAGCCCTAATTTTACAATTTTTGGTTTTTTGTAAAAAAAATTGCACTGAAATCATTTCTAATGGAAAACAACTTCACCGATTCTGCACGACAAAATACTACAAAATACTTCGGCGTTGCTAGTAATGCCTTCACTGTAACATGTAGAGAGTACACAATTGTACCAAATGAAAACAAGTTACAAAATACAAGTTAACAGATAGCGTGAGCCATTTGACTTCAAGACAGACAAGAGGAGGATAAAAGGGAGGAATGAGTTTTTATTTTACAAGGGTCACTTATCTGAATCCTTCAAATAAATTCATTTTTAAATGTGAAATGAACCGATTAAAACATTTAAGATAAACCAAATTCTCAAACAATTTAAAACCCTAAAATGGCGACATCAGAATGTCAAACGCAGGAACCCATTAAAACATTCATGAAAAACCAAATTCTGAAACCATTTAAAACCCTAAAAATTTGGCACCAGATTAGACAACCAAAAATTAAAAACCAGAAATATTTTTGTGAGTAAAGTTGTCCGTTATATCAATATCACTCATTGTATATTTGTGGTTTCTAGATATCATGTTTCAATTTAGAAATTACTCAAAATTATAGCGAATCAGAAGAATATATATTTATCATGTTCATGATGCATTGTAATGAAATGTCTAAATAATTATATTTTGAATCTAACTGATGTTTCTAGTTATGAATTTAGGTTTATGTCTCATGCATTTAATTTTTTCATTTAAAGTGCCACAGGAAAATGAGATAAGATGAATAACTATGACAATCATTGAATAAATCTTCAGATTTCTATGCAATAAAATGCATTTCTATCCACAGGTTTGTTACAACTTTTAATGCAGTGACACTAATCCTAATCTAATTGATATATGAAGTATTTAAAATTTTATTGTGACAACGCATTACACATTCATAATGAGTTTTAAGAAAGTACAAATACCATATTTGAAATAGAAATCTTCTTTTGAAAATCTGGGTAAAGGAGAAAACTATCAGACATCTAGAAATATTTTTTTGAAAATCTAGGCAAAGGAGAAAACTATCGGACATGCATTTCCACTAATTTTAAATTGCATTCATGACCCTTAGGTTTTGGTATTTTATAGTAAATTAAAATCATTTATCATAGTTTATAATTGTAATTCTTAAAATATTAAAAGTTTCAGTATAATTAATGACTCGTCTTCATGCAAGAGGATATGTACGGAGGTGATGAGCTCGCTGCCGACATGGAAAGGGCCATGTGGACACCTTCATTTGCATCCCTTCGCAGAGTTATCCACCATGAAACTTTATGGTGTGGAGAGATGTGAAGTGTCGGATGATGAGGCCTCCCCGCCATTGGATCTATTAGTGCATAGCTTCTACTGTCAGTGCCTCAAGCGCCTATGTTGTGGCATGTGCCTGTGAAATATGTTGTGGCATGCCTCGTCGATGTTTGCTGATGATGACAAAACCATGAAAATACAACATTGAGGTGAAGAAATTCAGAAACTTAACTTGTCATTGACAGGGTTTTGAATGAAATCTCCATTGAGGGTTTCGATATGATAAGTATTTTTATCCAGAACCTCTTGTATTCTAAATGAGAAAATTCCAAGGGATTCTTTGTTAAATGATAGAAGTTCAAGAGAAAAGAGAATAGGCCTTGAGCAAAATAGAAGCACACTAGTAAAGGATGAAATCTAATTTTGATAAAAGGGTGATAGGACGTGACTGGAAATTCTTCTAATGCTTCTTCTAATCAAATAATATCGTAATGCTTCTTCTATGGTTTAAGTAAAAAAAAAAAGAGCATTTTCATAATTACATAGACAATGCAATATCATTTTATAAAAAGTAATCATTCTCATAAGCGCTTCTTTCTTGATACCACACAATAGAGATTTAAGCCAATTATATTATGATGATTTTAAAGAGCAACACTTACCTCTTGGAGGGAGGAAGGCAGCGTGTTTCTGGTTGTTTCCGTCTGTATCCGATATTTTTCTAGTATTATGGTGACACTTCTCACAAAATAAAATTACGGATGCACATGAAATCCTTATGGATGCATGGGAGGATAAAATAGGAAGAGAATAACCCTTGAAACTACAGAGCGGAGAAGGCAGAGAAGGATAGAATCCAGAGAATAAAGGATATAATATCCATAAAGGAGTGAAGAGGCTGTTGGTGTTGCTGTGGCTAGGGGTTGTGCAAGGATGACTGGTTCGGATCCTAGACGAGATGAAAACCAACCAATGACGCTACAGAGTGGAGGAGAGAATGACAACAAAACATAATTGGTGTTTGTCCAGATAATTGAATGCAAATCAATGGAACCATCACTAGAGCATTAGAGAATTTGAACCATCACGCGTTGGAGGAAAACATTGAGCCGTTAAAAGTTTGATTTATCCTCCTAATTAATACAATTCAGTCCAACCATGACATGTTGTAGAAAAAAAAGGTTAAGGGTTAACATTTCACTTTCATTTGTCTTGTGGCTTATGCTCCCACGAACAAAATTGTTTGAACCCATATCATTCCACTTGTTAATCTTGATAGGTGGTAATTAATAAATGGCATAGTAAATTTTTAATCAAGATTTGTAAATTTTTAATTTAAGTATGGTTTAATCATATGATTTAGATATGGAATTAAGTTAGTGGTGTAGATTTGATCCATTGATTTATTGACGACGACGAGAATATACTAGCATCTCTAAATTCACACCATCCAATCAAAATGATTAATTAAAAAATGATTAAAGCAGCCAATTCCAATAGAGGGTTATGCCTGTAGGCGTAATTAATATATATCTGTTCTTTCAGGTTTCAAGATATTTTCTATGTCCAAAAAGGGTTTTGTGGAAAACCATTAGAGTCTCGTTTAATGGCTCTATGCCTTCTGAGTGGGTGGCTTTGCAACCAAGATGACTTGGTCACTAAATGACGTCCCCTTCACTTGGCAGGTGGGGTTATCATTTCCTTTTCTTTTTATCTTGTGTATACCCGTATACTTCTGGTTTTCATATTTTCCTAAGTGTATATACCTTATCCCACTTCTAACTTATGCGTATTTTCTATCCCAGTGAGAGAATGAAACCCCTGCATAATTACTATGACAAAAATAGGTAATGCTACCCTAGATGAACTATGTTCTCTCCCTTATCTATTATTAAATCTTGGTTTCAACAACCTCGTGCATATAACTGATTTTTTTCTTGGTTGTCATCCCAGGTCTGCCTACACACATAGGTCCTCTAGCTCATTCTTGGAAAGTATTTTTGCCTTCTCCTTACATTCCGCCTTGGTGTATAGGTCGGTGAAACTTCATTTCATTTCCCTTTGCATCGCACCATTTCAATGCCTGGGTGGTTCAGGTGGCTATTATGGTTTCAACCCATTATACTATATTTCAAGATATGTCTTATTCGTTGGATATTTCATCCACTGACATGTTGTGATACCGTCAATTGCAATGTTGTAATTGAATACAAAATTTTCATCATGTCTATCTCGCCAGATTGTTCTAATTATTAATTACGCCGATAGGCATAACCCCCCTATTGGAATTGGATTATTTAATCATATTTTAATTAATCATTTTGATCGGATGGTGTAGATTTAGAGATGCCAGTATATTCTCGTTGTTGCCACTCAATCAATGGATGAAATTAAAAACCATAACCTCCTTGCATGTCTAAATCAAGTGTTTAAACACTACTTAAATTAATTTTTTACCAAACTATCATTAAAAATTTACTGCGCGTCTTATTTATCTCCACGTATGAGGGATTAGAGCTAAACTTTGAAATGCATGTCTATTTGCATTCTGAAACGTGTGAATGTTGAAGGAATAATGACACGTTGATTAGGAAGATGAATTTTCCGTCGACATTCTCCAACGCGCACTTTGAAACTCATGTCTATTTGGATTCTAAAATGTATGGATGTTGAAGGAATAAGGACACCTTGATTAGGAAGATGAATTTGCCGTCGACATTCTCCAACACGCCGAAGGTGATGCTTGAAATTCTGTAACGCTCCCAATTTCATTCAGACCATAAGGCCACCCTGTTCAGAGAAGCCGAGACATTTGGACGCAGAGAACCAGGACTGTGGCGGCTCGGATCGAAGTAAGAAATCCTTCGTAGGAGATATACAACTGTTTTTCTTCACAAGGTAGTAGTTGTTTGAGTTTACAAGATAATAGTTAATATATTGAATAGGTCAGGCTTGATCTCTTATTAGAACTTCTCTTTAAATCTTGTGCGATTGCATGATTCTCCATTAAATCTTGTTTTTTTTGTTTGTTTAAATTTCCATGTATTTTTTGTTTTTGCCTTTGATTCTCTGTGGAAAGTACTGTTTGTCGATGAAAATTTGGTTCTTTAGTCTCCTTTTGGATGCGGCCATTACACTCTGCTCTTGCTTCGGTATGTATTAGTTTTTTTGGGAGTGTACATGCGAGACTTTTTACACAGTAAAAATTTTTTATAGCCATATATTGTTTTAGCTTTCGAGCCACCTTTTTGTATAAATAAGCCTATGTCTTAGCAAATAATATACTTCTTTGTTTTGATAATTATGCACTTTTCAAATGAGTCTGGAATTATTTAGAATTAAACCCTATCCATGATATTAAGTAAGATTCGTTAGAATGAAACCCTATCCACAAATTGAGCAATATTATAGGCATATTAGACTGTAGGTGCCGTTCTCAATATATATTTTAGTTCAATATAATTACATTTAAAAATCTTTAAATTGTCATACGCATGTGGGATGCTTGGATGAAGACATTAGAGAAAATTATTTCTCCGTAGTCGCTCTAACCGTCCATAAATTTGCGAGCACGAAAGCACTTGGAAACAGAGGACGTGTTTAAGAACGAATTTAAAAAAATAAATAAATGTGGTGCTAAAAGTTCCTATTCGTTATAGGGATGTCTGTTGTTTGTCTACATGCTGAAACACTTCGAGAATTCACATTTAAATTTTATCAAACATTATATAAGTCAGAGCTATCATAATAAGTGTCTCCATCTAACGATAGGGTAAGGATGGGCAAGCCATCCAAATTTGTGAGCATTGACCATGCCTCTTAAATAAAACATAGGAGAATGATACGTTAAGGTTTTAAAACCTTAATACAAATTACCGTGTAAAACGAAACTTAAACCAAAGTTTAATAACCCTTAATCCCGAACGTCAAACAAATATTAAACCAGATTGCATTTGTTTTCTGGTGCCATTTGAGCCTTACGTCAGCAAGCCCTTTTTGAGCGCGATAGGCCTGTGATTGGCTGGCTGCTAGGGCCCGTGGATATCAAACAAAATATAAGCCGGATTCTATAAAAAATTCACGTTCCAAAAACTCCTTGTGACATGAGTGTAAATTCTACGCGATAAGACGCGATTGGTCCACGTTGCTTTGGCTTCGCTGGCAGTGGGACCTCCGTGTTGTGGGCTCGTTTAAATTAGTGATGGGATGAAACTAAAGTATATATAAATAAATTAATATCCGTTTAATAGATTCATTTAAATACATAACCTCCAGATGATTATATTTTAAACTTATTTTCTTTACATTTTCGTTTCTATATTTCCAAGCTTAAGTCTCAAATATAGTTCCATGTTTATCCAATCAAATCCCATGCACCGAGTCTGTAATTAGGTGTAATGAGCTAAGTTTACAATTAGAGCAATTAGAGGTCCATTTATATGGCCGTTGAATGGTTCAGTTGTTGCAAATTTGAGTAGTACAGTGCACTCTCGACGGAAATTAAGGTAAATTTTTCTTGGACGTTTAGAAATGGCAAACACCGATCACCGATCATAACTATTGTGAATATGAATAAATCAGATCATCACTATGATTTATTATTGGAAATTTAGTTTCACAGTGCAAACTAACATATAGCAAGTTATTGAAATTTAGTTTCACACTACAAACTAGCCTACAACAAGTTAAATACATATATGGAATGTTCTGTTTACTCTTTTAGGTTAACTATAACAATTATTGTATGCACCCCAAGCTTCAAAACAAAAAGACTATTTTAAATAAAAATGTTGTAGAAATTAAGGAATTCATATTCAAATTACATATCCAGTTTTCTATATAAAAATGCTTTGAACTCATTTTCATTCCACTTTGGGTTCAAGTCCAAATCTAATTTCATATTTATCAAACGTAATTCCATTCATCAACGCTGTGAGAGTGAGTGTGTGAACTAAGCAAAGTTTACAAACTTCATTGAATTTGACAGTGTCTAGAGCTCCATTTATATGGCCATTATATGATGCCGTGAATAGCACATTGCACTCTCTTTTCCGAAAAGTTATGGTTTCTACGAAAAGTAATTCCGTTTATACTATTAAGAGACTAATAAATCCGAATATATTTCCATTTAACTTGATACAATCCTGTCTATGGTGGAGCAATGAACTGGAGTGTTGAACCATATGTAAATGCTCCACATCACTTGTTCAATACACACCAATAATTTGGAAGTGTGACCACAATTAAAATAAAATAACAACAAATTTGCTTACTATCTATAGAAATAATTAAAAATCTTATTTATAATAAATCTTATTCACTTTATTATAAATAGTATTTACAAACAGAAACTACTTTTATAAACCGTATTTACTTATTGCATAGTTACTATTTTTCTTTATGTTCAATTGGTTTAATTTATAAACTTTAACTATTTTATTATTTTTCATTATGTTCAATTGGTTTAGTCTATGAACTTTAACTATTTTATATTTTATTTTTATTAAATTGTTGCGTTATGTATTTAAAAATATATTTTAAATAATGAAAAAATCACAATATTATTTTAACTTTTTAATCAATTAATTAAATTACTTATTTATTAAATATTTCATAAAAACATATAGTCATACAACATAAATAGAAGTTTTGAAAATTAAATACTGTTTTGGAAACATTTAATTTCATAAGTTTATATATAATAAAAAATGTTCTCATGTTAATTTTTAAAAAATTGAAATTATCATTCCTAAATAGACTACAACTATCAACATAAATACATCACTATAGCTGTACACATAAATACATTTCTGGTATATACTAACTAGAAAGTTGCAGTAAATCTCTTAAATATTATCAAGAATGTTTTTCAATAAAAAGAAAAACATTATTGATAATATTTAAGAGATTCACTGCAACTTTCTTGATAGCAATTTTGAAGTAATTGATCGAAAAACCGTAGAACATAAGAGGTCATCCTGAGGGGCTTGGGATAAATAGCAGAGGATTGCTTGTCACAACGAGTAGAGGATTACATTTTCCAGGATTGTGAATTGAATTATACTTGGTAGAGGTTGTATTGTTAGGCTTTTGGTAGTTCAACCTCACCATTGATTATTAGAAGTTGGTCAAATTATTCAATTACTATTTAAATGTTTGATTATATTCTTAATGTATAGGTATATTTAATGTTTGGAATTTTGTTTAAGTTTTCTAGATTAATAATTTATAAAGTTTATTTAGTTATCAAGTAAAAAAAAATTTGTTATGATGGTGTATTTAAGTAATAAAATTGAATGTTTAAATTCTTATGCATTAAAAAAAATAAAAAAATTTAAAAATTTAAAATTTATTTATAGATTTATATAGTTATGGTAATATGTATAATATGTATAATAATTACAAAATATATTTTATGGCATTTATTATATTTTAAAGTTAATGTAGCTATATAAATTAAGTGGGTTATAAAATATAGTCATCAATTGTAATACAAATAAAAAGGCTTAATTTATAATATGTACCATATTTTTTATAATATATAACTTCAATAGATATACATTTTGAATGGTACTAGTGGTCAAGAACATGTCTTTCTTTCTAAGAGGTCACAGGTTCAAAACAATAGGGAATAGAGTGTAATGTATGCCTTTGTAAAATTGACTAGTATGCCAATTTATTTAACCATATAAATTTAGACTTATTACAACTTATTACAAGCGATAAATAGTCTTAGAAAATTATAAAAAATTAATTTTTATTATCAATTTAACTAAAATAACAAAAATAATTTAACATAAATATTAATTTATAGTTTATATATACTATTTTAAAGGAATATTAGTTGTATTTATGTTGGGTTTATATGATTTTTGTTAATTAAATATTTTAATATTTGATAAAATGGTAGATATTTTTTGCAAGGTAAATAGTTACTTACTGGTTAACTTGTTTTGAAAATTGTTTTTTTTTAAAATATATTTTTGGTAAAAAGACTGATAATTCGTTTTATAGGTTAAAAAATATAGTTACATTTTCAATGAGGGTGGATTTACAAAATCGAAAAACAAAAACAGTTAAACAAAAAAAAATGTATTAACATTTTGGATTAAAAAAGAAATGTAGAGTTGAAAGGTATAGATTTAATCTCTATTGAATATTGTAAATTTTTTTAACAATACATAAAAATAGATGGTTGAGATTTATCTTCAAACAATTGTTTTTTTTTGTCTTTTTAACTATTGTAATAATGTTCTTCTTGCTCATATGATTTTATACATTCTATATATGTGCATTTAACTATATTTTTAGATGGAAAATTGCATATCTATATTGCTTATTCTATTCACCATTAATTGAATTTTTTTTTGTTGATATCATGTATGTTTTCTCTTATGTTAGGTGATTTCCTTGTTTTGTCATGGATTGAGCTATTTCGAGTTGTATTCCATTTGAAATTCTTGAAATTGTCTTCCTTTGGCTCCCTTTATCGGTTGTGATAAAGTTTAGCACTGTTTGTCGACAATGGGAGAATGTTTTGCAAAATCCTTCTTTCTTATTGCGTTGCAAGCATATCTGTACAAATGAATTTGGATTTATGGTTCCTTTCCTCAATAATGAAGACAATTATTTTGCTGCTGAATACCTTAATCAAAATGGGCGTATATCTCATTTTCATTTGCGATTCATAGATTCAAGATACAAAGTAGAGTCTACTATTGGACCAATGGTAGTTTTATCCTTACCAACAAAATTGTCTCATTCACGAAATTATTTTGTAATGAATCTATCTACAAAGGCCTTAAAAAACATTGGGCAAATACGAATTGGAGACTGGCGATTATTTTCGTTATCAGAAAATGTGAGCAGCAATAAATATGACTCGGTTGTTCTAAAACATATCTATGATAGAATGCAGTCTAAATTTTTATGTTTACAGTAGCCTTAATAGGGTTTGGTGAAGGGATGATCTTCCATTTGGTGGCACTTCACCCCCTTAGAATGGAGTGTTTTATAAAATTAAATTGTTTTGGCTCTATCTCGACACGGAGTATGAAGATTATACTCGATATGGGTATACAATCTACTGGTTTGATGTAAGAAAAAATGAATGGGGATTTTCATTTGTTCCAATCACTGACATACGGTGTATGTCATTAGAAATATGCAAGAATCAGTTGGTATGTCTCATCGATGATGGCTCCACTTCTGTATGGTCAATCTAAGAAATAGATAATTTCCAATTGGGTCAGACGTGCATTGAACGAAGAATTGACTACTTTGAGGATGATTGGGGCTTCAGATGGAAGTTGTTGGAAGAAATGTCTAGAGATATAAATATCAAATGTCTTGGTTATCTTCCATTTCAAATAGTCCAAGGTGTGGTTCTTATGTGCAAATGCGGTGAAGTTCCTTTCCTACTATATGACATGATGACTGGCCTCTGCTTCCCAACAGATATTGATAATTCAGTTAATCAACAGATGCATGGATTTTGGTCTCCAACGTTGCAGGATTGCAATGATTTGATCGAGTCTGGAAATGTTTTTGCAATTGCTCCCTGTATGGATTCTATTGATGAGATTCCACCATTAGATATAGACATGGAGTCTTAGGCTATTAGTCATTTTATATCCTCTCCGTGGTCGTGGAAAATATTTCCCTTTTTTTTTACTTTGCATACTTTTGGGTATGTATGCTAAGACCTTAGAATTACCAATCTATGGATAATTATATGGATATAATTATAATCACTGTGACTTATTTTAAACATGGTGTTTCCTTTAGCTTTTCCGAATTGATTTTCAAACAATGTTATATCTTTAGGTTATTTTTATTATTTAAATTTATATTTTGATGGTATATAGTTCCAAATATTTAGATGTTTTTCAAATTCATATAATTCTTTTAGTATTTTGTTCTACTTCATTCCATGTTTTCATAACTTTGTATGGTTGGAAAAATACCATATACGATTTTTATTTTTTTATGTGGTTGGGAAAAAAATGTGTTTGTTTTTGGTTCTTTTGTGTTTATGTATATTGGATATATTATATGTTCCGTGTTTATTTCTCTATAATAAATATGTTATTATTCGTTGTAGACATGTCATATGAAGGTACAAGCAAGCGTACAAGAAAAAGGAATCGGTCACCAGCATCGCGTGACAATTCTAATGAAAGTTGTCGTTTACGGTATCAACAAAATAAGGATAGAGTAAATGAGCATAGGAGAGCTAAATATCATAGAAGAACGAGTGAAACAACTCTTCAAAATTATTGTATCATTCCTCATAGGTATCGTACTATGGATGATATCATGGAAACAACATTTCCCCTTGATAGTTCATTGCCAGAATATGCTCCTCGTCAGCATAATGTCGTTTTTCAATGCTCTCCTAAAAATTTTCGTAATATTGGGGAAACATCTCGCAATAGGGAAGAACATCATATTGATAACGTGGATGCAAATGTTCACCCTAACCCTTCTGTCTCCGCAATTGCATCTTGTGATAAAGGCCAATGGTTGCAAAATATCCATGGTGGAAGCAATGATGACATTGTATGTGATGACTTGGATGATAGTTTGATTGGCCATTTTTTTGATAATTTGGATTCAGCTGGTCGAAACATCGTATCTTCCAATCTCCCTTCTCAAAATAATCTTGTCTCACGAACATAATCAATCATCCATGATAGCATTTCGCGAGGAAAAATGGAGGTAACCTAATGATATCTTTTATAGTTGCTGCAATAGTGGTTGTTTTATTACATTCCTATATTTACATTTTTTTTACTAAACTTATTAGGTATTTTATTCTCTTGGAATATGATACACCTCGTTTTAATAGAGGTCTTAACATTATCTCCCCAAGTCTTCCATTTACTAATCTGAGAATTGAATATGAAGCACGTCATAACCTTCCACTGCATTCTCCTTGACAATCAAATCGACAAGCTAATGTTAATGTTATTAGTATTTGATTTGATTTTTCATTTTCTAGATTTTTGGTGCATTGGACATGAATTTTATTGCATAGTTTATTTTCTTCAAACAGGACACAACTCATTTCGATAGAGGCATACAAATTAACTATGTAGATGTTCCATCTACTGATGTTATAAGTGAAGAGGAACTATCTCATAGCGTTCATCCACATCGCCAACAAAATGTAAATGTTGAATGAGTTTGATATTTTCCTCCTTTTTTCATTTATTTTTAGTTGGACAATTTTAAATCTTTATTTTTTGAACATTTAGTTTTATAGCGAATTTTATTTTGTTTTAACAGGAAACAACTAATTTGAATAGAGGCGTCGAAACTAACTCCCGAGATGTTCTATCTACTGATGTTAGAATTGAAGAGCAACCATCTCGTACACTTCATCCACCTCACCAAACAAATGTAAATATTGAATGAATTTAATTTTTTTTTCATTTTTTCAATTCTAGTTATTTTGAAATTCATTTTTTTAAAAAATTTATGCTAAAGAAACCTTGTCATCCACTTAGGTTCTAGAAATTCAGACCATAAATTTGGAAAGACCATGTCATAGATCTGTTCCACATGTTTCAAATTTTGGAAGGGAATCTCATGGTGCTGAAAATCAAGTAAATTTTAGAAGAAATTATGCTCTTCTACATCATCCTCCACATGGTCCAACCAATACAAATCATATTTATTTTGATGCAAAATGATTGTAGTGCATAAAATATTTCGAGAAAAGATAGATAGCTTGTCAGTTGTCCAAATGTGCCACATCTGCCAAGAATCATATTCTAGAATCCAAGTTTTGAGAGATTCTGAAGGAATTTTTTGTAGACAGTGTAAGACTGAAAGAGGTTCACATCGTTTTTCTGGCTATAATAACATGGATCCTGGTCAAAAACCTCATATTTTAAGAGTTCTTACTCAAGTTGAAGAAATGTTAATAGCATGTGTAAATCCTATTTTGCAAGTGACACATGCTGAAGGTGGGCAACATAAGTATAACAGACACATAATTAGCTTTCCCCAAGATATTTCTGCAATTGCACAAAGTCTTCCTTGAAATGTTGAAGATCTTGAATTTCTAATTGTGAGGAGACATGCTGTTCAGTATAAATATTATGAATGTTATGTAAAAATATCTCGAGTTATGGCTGCATTGTGTTTCAAAATTGAATGTGATCAATATTATCAAGATGTTGTAATTGACTACGATTCACTAAATGCTTTTCCCGAAAGATCAACAAATGTCTCCTCCAGGCTTAAATTTGTTGATTGTGACATTGCAGAATCTGAGATCAATGCAGCTAATAGTGAAGGGTTACCTCTTGAGCATTTTTCCTCTCACACTTCTTCTTTTGTTGCTCGCCTACCCAATGAACGGAGAGAAGTGGAAGAAATTAGAGCATTTCTTGATAATGTTGATTCTTCACATCTTCATGAAACAGATTAGCCCAGTATTGGAACATCTCTGGTGAATGAATATAATACTGAGGGGTTATTAGATATGGCATTCCCCACATTTTTCCCCACTGGTGATGTTGACTGGTTGTAACCACACATTTGTACTGTTGAGCTTCATGAGTATGCACTACATCTTCTTAGATACTATGATCAGAGGTTTGGAATCCATCCTCGCTTCTGGTATTACCTATTGAACATGATAATGAGGCATCGTAGCCAAGAAAATGCTTCAGTTTTTGTGAAGAAAAATTTACATGATAACTCACCGACAACAATTGATAACCTGCGTCAGCAACTTTTTTATTTTCCAAATAATAAGTTGGCTTAGCAACTTATGCGGTTTGGGTCTTCTCTAAGAGGTACAAGGGAATAATGGACTAAATGTCGGGCTGAATTGACTGACATGATTACTTAGTTGGGATGTCCATCTTTATTTTTTACTTTGAGTGCAGCTGACACAAAGTGGCTAGAGCTGCATAGCCTCATGCGTGTACCCACACATTCTTGTTCCTTAAATGAGCATCGTATGAAAATTGAAAATGTTATCCAGTACCCTCATATTGTTGCCACATTTATGCACCATAGATTCAATATATTTTGAGAGAAAGTTATCCAAAAATATCTTAAAGCTAAAGACTTCTAGTACAGGTATGTTTTCTTGAGTTTATTTTCTATTCATTGTTGATTTCTTATTAATTTTATATTTATATTTTTTGTAGTAACTCTGTATTAATTTTTTAGATATGAGTGGCAACATAGAGGTTTAGCACATATCCACGGTTTCCTATGGTTACAAGGAGCTCCTGACATGGAAAGACTTTATTGGTCAAATGATTATGATTTGCAACATGCAAATAGATTCTTTGACAATTATGTAACTGCATGGAATCCACGTGAAATACATCGTCGCAATATAATGCTTCCAAGAAGTCTCAATGACGACCCTTGCCTATTGAATACTGATGAAATTTTCTCTTGCAATCCTTATAATGCTTATAAAGAATTGTTGAGCCGTGTCCAAAGGCACACAAAGTGTAGTGTATATTCTTGTTTGCGCAAAAAGGACACTATTCTCACTTGTCGGTACAATGCTCCATGGGATCTTTCTGAGGCATCAAGATTGTTCATAGATGATCAATGAAGAAAAAAGTATGACCCAGCAAGAAATGATGATAGGCTCAATGTACATAACATTGACCTTTTAACAATGTGGCGTGCAAATGTTGATTTCCAACCAGTGCTTTCTCGGCATGCTCTTCTGAAATATATTGCTAAGTATGCATCAAAGGTAGAGGAAAGGTCTGAAAGTTATCATGATATGTTAACTATAATTTCAAATTCTATTGCCTCTGAGGATCATGCTTTATGTTCTTACAGAAGGTTTCTTGGAGAAACAATTGTTGAACGTGACATTGGAGCACAAGAAAAATGCCATATGTTGCGTATGCTACCTCTTGTTGTTTGTAGTCAAAAATTTGTTTCATTAAATGTTGGAAGAAAGGTTTTCAGGAAAATATAAAGGGATGGCATGCAATGTTCATCTGAAAATACTTTTGTTCAACATTATCAGAAGAGGCCTTTTTTCCTTGAACATCTATCTTTGATAGAAACAACAAGATCTTGGACATTTGATAGCAAGCGTAAAAAATATCCCTAGAAGCCTAAAGATGTTCATGTGATTGTTCGAGTCTGGCCACAGTTTTATTTTATCCCTATTGAAGGTTCAGAGGAATTTGAAACCTTTTGCTGGACATAATTGCTCTTGTACAAGTCATTTCATGACATTTCCGCGAAGATTAGGCTTTCAGCTAAAATTATTGTTGAAAATTGGAGGAATTTCCAATATTGAGCATGGCATGTTGATCGAAATCCATCAATTGTTGAAAATATTGGAGATGGAGAAGATAGTGATTTTTCTAACTAGGAAATGAATCTTGAAGATGATTTTCAAGAGTGGCAACTTTTTTCTTGCTTGGTTCCACCAAGTAATGTCAATGTTTCTGATCTTCACACCCTTGGTCGAAGGGATTTTGATATATCCTTTGACTGGAAAAGTACAACTATTTCTGATGGTGTGGCTGAAGAAGCTATTAATTTTATAAGGAATGGAATATCAAGGGGTGATATTGTTGACCTTTGAAATAAAACATTTGCCTCTCCAGATTCATTGGCAGAAAAACAACGACTTTCTTTTGAAATTGTTTTAAGGAATTTTGTTGAATATGAGATTTGTGAAGCTCTTCTTATGATTGTTCAGGGCACTACAGCCACTGGCAAGTCTTTCCTTATCCATTGTATTTCTGAAGCTCTTTCTAATCTGTCAAGTAGTGGAAAAAGGCCTTTCATTCTTCTTGCCCCAACAGGAATAGATGCTTTTAATATACATGAAAAAACAATACACTCTACTGTGAAAATCCTGATTAAAGATATGAAACCACTATAGGGTTAATCATTGGCAGTATTCCAAGAAGAAATGAGGCATATTCGATATATATTGATTGATGAAATGAGCTTTTTAGGATCAAGGTTATTCATGCAAATAGATGCTCAATTACGAGAAGCATTTCCAGAGAAAAATAATTGTCCTTTTGGTGGTAGATCCATCATCCTTGTGGGTGACCTTGGCCAACTACCTCCAGTGAGAGATAAGCCTTTGTATGCAGGTAATACAGTAGGAAAAGTCTTGCGGAAAAAATTCAACATTGTTGTCACTCTTGACACAATATTTTGCCAACAAGGGAGTAAAGAGAAACAATCTTGTTTTTTTAGAGTCCTCAATAACATAAGAAACGAAGAACCTGTTCTTGATGATTGGGTGTTTCTTATGTCACGGGTTGATATCAGGTTGCATCCTAGAGAAAGGGATTTATTTAATGCAGCAGTTCACATGTTTCCAAAAAATAATTTGGTCTCCTTCCATAATAGGCATATGTTGAAATCATTAAATTCTCCAATTGCACAATGTATTGTTGTGAATTCAAGGCGTTCAGAAATCAGTGGTGCCGATGATGATCAACTGCACCGTGAAGTTTTGTTTTGTCATGGCCAACGTGTTACGTTGACATGTAATCTGTGGGTTGAAGCTGGTTTGGTGAATGGTGCACTTGGGTATGTGAAGGAAATATTTTATATGCCAGCCTCTAAGCCACCTGAGCTTCCAATGTTCACACCTGTTATTTTTGATAAGTATGTTGGTATTCCATTTGATGCAAGCAATCCAAACATTGTACCTATCACACCAGTGATAAGAGGAAATCAAAAACAAATTCCTTTAAAGATGGAATGGGCTCTTACAATTCACAAGTCACAAGGTTTGACTTTAGAACGAGCATCAATTGATATCGGGAATAAAGAGCAGCAAGGCCTGACCTTCACAGCCATATCAAGAGTGAAATCAATAGATGGTTTACGCGTTGCACCGCCTTTCTCTTATCAGTGTTATGCAAAGATTAAAAATAGTGCATATGTTACAATTAGGAAGAAATAAGAGGAGAGATTAAAGTCCATATCATTATGACATGCAACTATTGATACTTTTAGCTCTGTATAGATTTTTTTTTTGAATTTATTTTATTGTCTTCTTTATTTACTTTTAATATAATAATTCTTTTGATATATTAATGAGATGAATACATTCATCAAATTCATAGTAGTATTTTGGAATGTTATTTACATCATTTTTCGTGTTGTTTAATTTTCTTATTTTTTTTAAGTGATTGTTGTTATTTTTCTTACAATCAACCATTCACAGATAAAAAACTAGTTATATCACTGTGACATGTAACTAATAGTATTGTGACATATTTATAGAATGTTTTTTAATTGTTTTTATTGTCCTTTCTATTTTCATTTATTGTAATAATTATTTTCATGTATTAATGAAATGAATACATTCATGAGATCCAATATAGTAATATATGAGAAATTTCTTACATCATTTTTCATGTTGTTCAATTTACCTCCTTTTTTTAACTCGCTATTGTTCTTTTGTTTACAATAAACCATTTAGACATATACAACCAGTTATATGAGCCAATCATTAAAAATCAAGATTGAAGTCCATATCCCTATGACATGAAACTAAAAATATTTATCAATGTGGTTTGCTAAATATGTTGTGGTTTGGATCAATGACAACATATTTATATTTGATAATTATATTAAACTAAAATTAATATATACATTGACATTAATTTAAATAAAAATACAGAAGCACTAGCATTATTAATATTTCATTTTAAACATTAAGGTTACAAATTTATGATTTTTTTGTTGATTATTGTAATATGGGTCATATCACTCATTTAATTTTATCACTCATTTCATGCGCACAATATGTATTCCTAATGAGGTTTATATTATTTCTAATGAGGTATATATATATATATATATATATATATATATATATATGCCTAGATGTTTCTATCACTTTGTGTATTAATTTTTATTTTGTCGTTTTTCCTTTCAAATGCAGATATGGATAATAATGATGGCATATATTATAATAAAGCGGTAGCAAATATTTCTAAACTGATCATTTTTCTTTCTTATCTTCGGAACAAGCTCGATAGAAAACATGGCTTTCATCCTAGTTTTATTGATGAGCATCTTCGTGTGCTAGATGAAATGAAAATGAATGTAAAATACTTGTTGCATGTGTACATGAGGGAGGATGGGAGAAAAACAAGAAGGGATTGGCTGGAAAGCATTAAGTATCGTGATCATTATCTTTTTTATTTGAATTGGTGTTCCTTTTGTGGTTGGTCTGGTTGTGTTCTCGAAGAGGCTATTTCATAAATGACCTTTGATGGAGAGTTTTGAGTCCATTTTTGTAGTGGGATTTCTTTATGTAAAGACAACAAAAAACATATGTTAATTTCAATGTTATTTTTTTTGTTTCACTGATGGCGGAATTGAATATCACTTTAGTTTATTAATTCATTCAATTTATAATATTAAAATTCAGTAAGGTTGATTGATCACTTGCTGTTTATCATAATAATAATCACGTGACTTTAAAATTCCTCTCTATTTAAAATATTGGGTCGTATTCTTCATTAAGCTATTGTGTTTTTAATATTGTTCCCTTCGCCTTATTGGTCACTTAGGTTATTAATATTTTTCCCTTGGGTTCACCAATCCCTTGGGTTTATAATATTAAATCCTTGGCTTTATTAGTTCTTTTTGTTTATAATATGAATAATCCCTTGGGTTAATTATTAGTGTTTATTAATTTCTTCGGCTTGAGTATTTTTTTTATTAATTTTATTGATCCTTCGACTTTATTAATCACTTGAGTTTATTAATAATTTTTGTTTCTAATACTAATTTGTTGGTTTTATAATATTAATAATCCCTTTAGTTTATTGGTGTTCTTTTTTTATAATATTAATAGTCCCTTTGGTTTATTGATGTTTATGTTTAAAATATTAATATTTCACTGTATTTGTTGATCCATTGGGTTTATAACATTGATTCCTTAATTTTTCGGATTCTTTCGGTTCGTAATATTATTGCCTTCAGTTTATTAAATCCAAATATTGGGGTTTAAATATTTGTCCTAGAGTTTAATTCTAATGCATTGTCCAATTTCACATTATGAAAAACACCGACTCAATATGAAAATCAACCATGGGAAACCATTGTTAATTAGCATTAGCCGTAGTCGATCAATGTCATCCATGATCAAATGTCACATTCTGACAAATATTGTCTCAATATGAAAATCACCCATGGCCAACCATATTCGTACTTGGTCCAATGTCGCATTGTGACAACAATTGTCTCAATGTTTAAATCAAGCATGGTAAACCATGTTTATTCCCCTCAGTTTATAATATTAATAATCATTTCACTTTATCAATGATTTTTGTTTAAAAAAATTATTCCTAAGATTTATTAATCTCTTTATTAATCATGTGAGTTTCTCATTCATTTGCATTTAAAAATTCATTCCTAGCCTTTACTAATCTTTTTTGTTTTTTATATGTATCCCTTCGCCTTGTTGATCTCTTATGTTTTTAATATTTTCCCCTTGGGTTCCCCAATTCCTTTTCTTTATAATATTAAGCCCTTGGGTTTATTAGCTCTTTTGGTTTATAATATTAATAATCCATTATGTTTAATAATTAGTTGATTTTAAAATTAATATTGATTCTTATGGTTTATTAATTTCTTAGGTTTTTGAATTTAAAATATTTATTGTTAGGGTTTGTTACTCTCTTCTGTTTTTAATATTGATCCCTTGGCCTTATTGATTCCTTAAATTTTCGGATTATTTTGGTTCATAATATTATTCACTTCACTTTATTAAATCCAAATATTGAGGTTTAAATGTTAGCCGTAGAGTTTAATACTAATGCATTTTCCAATTTCACATTATCAAAAACACTCACTCAATATGAAAATCAAACATGGGAAACCATTGTTAATTAGAATTAGCCATAGTCGGTCAATGTCATCCATGATCAAATGTCACATTCTGAAAAATATTGTATCAATATGAAAATCGCCCATGCCCAGCCATGGTAATAGTTGGTCCAACGTCGCATTGTGACAACAATTGTCTCAATGTTTAAATCAAGCATGGTAAACCATGTTTATTCCCCTCGGTTTATAGTATTAATAATAATGTGACTTTATCAATGATTTTTATTTAAAATATTGATTCCTAAGATTTATTAATCTATTTATTAATCATGTGAGCTTCTCATTCATTTGTATTTAAAATATTTATTCCTAGCTTTTACTAATTTTTTTTTTTTTTTTTTTATACGTATCCCTTGGCCTTGTTCATCTCTTATGTTTTTAATATTTTTTCCTTGGGTTCTCCAATTCCTTTGGTTTATAATATTAAACCCTTGGGTTTACTAGCTCTTTTGGTTTATAATATTAATAATCCCTTGTGTTTATTAATTAGTTGATTTTAAAATATTGATTCTTATGGTTTATTAATTTCTTAGGTTTTTGAATTTTAAATATTTATTCTTAGAGTTTGTTACTCTCTTGTGTTTTTAATATTGATCCCTTAATTTTTTGGATTCTTTCGGTTCGTAATATTATTCCCTTCAGTTTATTAAATCCCAATATTGGGGTTTAAATATTAGTCCTAGAGTTTAATACTAATGCATGGTCAGATTTCACATTATGAAAAACACTGACTCAATATGAAAATCAACCATGGGGAACCATTTCTAATTAGCATTACCCATAATTGATCAATGTCATCGATGATCAAATGTCACATTCTGACAAAAAATGTCTCAATATGAAAATCTCCCATGGCCAACAATGGTCATAGTTGGTCCAACGTCGCATTGTGACAACAATTGCCTCAATGTTTAAATAAAGCATGGTAAACCATGTTTATTCCCCTTGGTTTATAATATTAATAATCATGTGACTTTATCAAAGATTTTTATTTATAAAATTGATTCCTGAGATTTATTAATCTCTTTATTAATCATGTGAGTTTCTCATTCATTTGCATTTAAAATATTTATTCCTAGCCTTTACTAATCTTTTTTGTTTCTTATATGTATCCCTTGGCCTTGTTGATCTCTTATGTTTTTAATATTTTCCCCTTGGGTTCCCCAATTCCTTTGGTTTATAATATTAAACCCATGGGTTTATTAGTTCTTTTGGTTTATAATATTAATAACCCTTGTGTTTAATAATTACTTGATTTTAAAATATTGATTCTTATGGTTTATTAATTTCTTGGGTTTTTGAATTAAAAATATTTATTCTTAGGGTTTGTTACTGTATTGTGTTTTTAATATTGATCCGTTGGCCTTATTGATCCCTTATGTTTTTAATAATTTTTCCTTGGGTTCACCAATTTCTTTGGTTTATAATATTAAACCCTTGGTTTATTATTTCTTTTGGTTTATATTATTAATAATCACTCGGGTTTACTAATCTCTTGAGTTTAAAATATTAAATACTATGGTTTTTGGGTTTAAAATATTTATTATTAGGGTATATTTGAGTTTAAAATATTACTTCTTAGGGTTTATGAATTTCTTCGTTTATAATACTAATATTTATCCCATAGGTTTATAACATTTTTTCGTTGGGTTTACTAATTTCATGGGTTTATAATATTAAATGCAAGTGTTTATTTGTTCCTTACCTTTATAATTTTAGTAATTCCTTTGGTTTATAATATTACTTATTTTGGTTTACAATATTAATAATCCGTTGAGTTTATTAATCTCTTGAGTTTAAAATATTATTTCTTAGGGTTTGTTAATTCCTTAGGTTTTTGAGTTTCAAATATTAAATATTAGGGTTTATTAATCTCTTGTGTTTTTAATATTGATGAGTTGGCCTTATTCATCCCTTAGGTTTAAACTATTTATCCTTGGGCTCCCCAATTCCTTTGGTTTATAATATTAAACCCTTGGGTTTACTAATTTTTTGGTTTTATAATATTCATAACCCCATTGGGTTTATTAATCTATTGAGTTTAAAATATGATTCATAGGGTTTTTTATTTTAAAATATTAATTATTAGTTTTTATTAATCTCTATTCTTTTTAATATTGTCCTTAGCCTTATTGATCTCTTAGGTTTTTAATATTTATCCCTTGGGTTCACCGATTCCTTTGGTTTATAATATTAAACCCTTGGGTTTATTATTTATTTTGGTTTATAATATTAATCACACATTGGGTTTATTAATCTCTTGAGTTTAAAATATTAATTGTTAGGCTTTATTAATTTCTTAGATTTTTTAGTTTAAAATATTAATTCTTAGGATTTGTTAATCTCTATTATTTTTAATATAGATCCCTTAGGTTAATAATATTTATCTCTTGGGTTCGCTGATTCCTTTGGTTTATAATATTAAACCCTTGGGTTTATTAGTGTTGGAAATGTTGTCATTGATGGAAAAGAAGGCAGCAGATGTAGAGACAGGCAAAGGAGAACAACAAAATACAAGAAGGAACATTTACAGAGAGCAGTGAAGGCAGAGGTTGAGCAATAGAGGCAGAGGCAGAGGCAGCAAATACAGAGGAAGAGATGAAATGGTCGAGCAGTAGAGGCAGAGGCACAACGAAGGCAGATGCATAGATGAAATGGTCGAGCAGTGGAGGCAAAGGCAGAGGCTGAGATGAAATGGTCGAGCAGCAGAGGCAAAGGCAGAGGCAGAGATGAAATGGTCGAGAAACAGAGGCAGAGGCAGAGGCAGAGCCGTTATCAAACAGTGAAATGATCAGCTTCGAATTAACGTAAGAATGAAGCAGGCTTCATATATTGAAGTGCTGAAGAAATAATTCTGATCCAAAGACTTAATATAATATTGACGGAGAACATTATATGTAGTGTGGGACACCCCCTACATAAAATTCCAAGAATCGTTACCCAAGTTGGAGGATACATAAACATAAATTCCGAGAATCATTACCCTAGCGGGAGGATACAATAAAGGCGGAAGTGGAAGCTTATATATATGCAGTGCGTTACATATATTGCGCCTTGTACACAAAGGTCCAAAGCATATATATATAAATTTATATGGAGCGCTTTATGGAAAACGGACCAAAAGTATAATACAAGGCATATGTATCATATTATTGAGCCCGAGATCAAAAGAACCAAAGGTAACAAAGCCTTATATGGTGGGACCCTTTCCCAATCGCATCGAAAAATTGACAGCAGAATAGGTTAACAACAGGTTGCAATTGCGATTGAGTTCCAGACCCGATGGGTTTATAAACCACGATTGATATATGTTTGAGTTCCGGAAAACAATGTTACATCGCATCGGAGAAAAGTGTGGTAGCGAATCATGATAATAGAAGTTGTGATTGCGATTGAAGTTCCGGACCCGATATGGTTTAAACAACGATTCATAGATGTTTGAGTTTCGGAGATTTGATAGCTAGTGGGACCCTCACCCAATCGCATCGGAGCATCGGAGCATAAGAATATCGGAACATGCAAATGAAAATTTCGATTGCGATTGAGTTCTGGACTTGATGGGCATATAAACTGTGACTTTATGGGTTTGAGTTCTAGTCTAATCGCATCAACACATTTAAATGAACAGTGGTCAATCGCATCAAAGTAAAAGCAAGACATCGGAACTTACTACTGAGAGTTGGGATTGCGATTAATCGCATCGGAACTATCACAATCAGAAGTATTCAGAAGCGAGTCATCGCATCGGGAATAAGAAAATTTCGGCAAGTGGGCCCGAGGTTTATAAGTTTAATGGGTGTTGATGAAGTCTAAGGCTTACCGACTGTTTCGTAAACATTCAAACGGATAACGTAATGTATGTTGATATATATTATGATTGGAATGTGTTGGCAGAGTTAATAACCAAAGAAAGACTTGAATGAATGCCTCCGATGATCAATGTGCCATAGATTTGTTATAAGGATGTGTTTGGGTGTAAACCTAAAGTCAAGGATACCATATAGCATTGGGTCGGAACACGTATAATATATTGATATGTTACGTTCAAAGAAACGCCATGAGCTATCATTATATTGATCCTAAATAAAGCTTATAGAAGCCAAGGTCAGAGGTTAAGGTGTGCATTGGGTTATATTATAACCAAGATTGAGCCTGTTTGAAGAAAGGTGTGCCTATTCAAAGCTGTAGCGCAAAGGTAATACTGTGGGCTCGAGGACTTCAACTTAATTATAAGTGCTGATGAATGTGTTGGTCAAAGTTCATTGAGCAGAGTATAGCTGGCATGTGGGGTCCATCCAAAAGATGAGACTAAGAACAAAAGTTACACCACGGTAGAGGACAGAAGAGAAAGCAGAGCTGAAAAATACAGACACAGTCAAAGAAAAGACAAATGCGTAGCGATCCAAAAGGTTGAATGAGTGAGTTGGAGTTTTCATTGTAATTGAATGTAAATGATTTTAATTTATATTGTTGTGATGCATTGGCAAGTCTCCGGAAGAGAAAAAATATCCCACTGTAATGCTAAATTGGTACCTACAGTTATATTTTCTGAGTGAGCTGGAAAAGAAATGAGAAGGTAGAAGACTATGAGGTATGGCTATCCATTTCGAATTCCTAGAGGAATATAGATAGTCACAGGAAAATATTTATAAATAATATCATCTTGATATGCACAAGAGGTTAGAGAGAGTAAATATAGAGAATGCAAAGTATAGAAGAATGAGGCAGAGAAGATAAGGAAGAGAAGAGCATAAACAGATTCTACATAATACAACTGATATCTGAGGTAAATAAGAAAAAATTTTGTTTGATAAATTGAGGAAGTTGGAGCTTCCCTATCAAGTTGAAGCTTGATAGCTGACTGAGGTTGGAGCCTCCTGTAGGTTGGTGCCTGCGGAAAATTGAAGGGAGTTGGAGCTTCCTTGCAAGTTGTAGCTTGCAAAATTGAGGTTGGTGCCTCCTGTAGGTCGGCGCCTACAGAAAAACAGTGGTGAGAGGGATTTGGAGCTTGCCTTTGCATCACAACAATAATAAGATGTGTTTTTCTCCCTTTATGGGTTTCCACTTATATCTGCTGTCTCTATCTGTATTGTCTATGTGTTGAGATGATTTACCAAATCTGCTTAACGTTTGCTGCTCTCATAATAAGTTTGATGTCACATTAATTTAATACTTGATGCAACTTATTAATACTGTTCATATACTAAGGTTGGTTATAAAAGTAAGTTGTAAATAAGATGATGAAAAATTGAAAAGTCTCATGTATGTGTTAAACTCTGACCACCCCCCCCCGCTAACTAAGAATTCAAATACCTGTATCAAGAGCAAGTCTCCTTTTTGCATCGCCATGAACCGGGAGGTCCTAGGTTCCCACGATGACAAGTAAAGAAGGATGCTCAACCAATAAAGCCCCTTTTTTCACTGGTGTAAATTATGCCTTCTGGAAAATCAGAATGAGGACATACATAATGTCTCTAGGAATAGAATTTTGGGTTGCTGTGGAATTAGGATATGCCCCAAAGGAAACTGAGTCAAAGAAAGAAACCAAACAAGATTTTGTAGCTAATGCAAAAGCCATGAATGCCATCTTAAATGGATTGTGTGAGGCAGAGTTTATCAAAGTAATGCACAAAGACACTGCCAAAGAGATGTGGGATACCCTAGAGAATATCCATGTGGGTGACAAGAAGGTAAAGACTGCCAAACTTCAAGTCTATAGAGCTCAGTTTGAGAACTTAAAAATGAATGATGATGAAGACATTGCCAGCTTCTTCCTAAGGGTTTCAGAAATAGTAAATAACATGAAGGCTCTAGGAGAAACTATAAAAGAAGTTGTAATTGTACAAAATATTCTAAGATCTCTTCCACCTAGTTTTAACCCCAAGGTATCTGCAATAGAAGAAACAGCTGATTGGGAAACCTTGACCATGAACTAGCTACTTGGAAATATAACAGAATATGAGATGAGGCTCCCATAGAAGAAGCCAAGTACGAGGGAGGCAGCCTTTAAAACAGAAAAGGAGAAAGAAGAAAAGGAAGCCGTATGCTCTTGCTCGGATGAAGAAGAGGCTAAATTTGTCAAGAAACTGGATAGAGGCTCATGTAAATACAAAGGTAAACTTCCCTTCAAATTCTTTAACTGTGGAAGAATTGGAAACTATGCTGCTAAGTGTCCTCACAAGAAAGTAAGGAATCATGCTCAAGAATCAGAGAAAAATGCATCAAAAAAATGGCAGAAAGTAAAGAAGTTCAGCAGAAAATCCTTCTATGCTCAACAAGACAGCAGTGCATCTGAAGACTCAGATGAACCTTCAAGTGAAGAAGGAACCTTTGAATTTGTATTGATGGCCATAGAAGAACTTGAAGGTCTCCTTCTAGAAGATGAAGAAGAAGAAGGTGAAGTTGACCTTGAGGGGGAGCTAAGAAGTTCTCTGGAAGAGATTGATAGACTCAAGCTGAAATGCAGAAAACAAAAGGACATTCTCCTCAAGTATGTACGAGAAGAACAGAATTCAGAAGTCCTTATGCAGCTAAAAATAGAGCTTGAAGAAGCCAAGAAGATAGAGGACATGTTACTTAAGCAAATCAAGGAGAAAACTCAGGAACAAGAGAAGTTGGAAGAAGAAGTAGTATGTCTTAGGAAGAAATTAGAAAATGCTCAAAGGAAAGTGGCTATAAATTATTCTCAAACAACAATCTCTAGTAAGTTGAATGAAATTCTAGTTTCTCAAAGATCTCCTATGATAAAAACTGGAATAGGCTATGAAGGAGAATCAAGTAAAAGAAAAGAAAAGGAAAATAGAGAGATTATTTTTGTAAAAGCAAAGAAGGATGATGAAGCAGCTCAAATAATTCCTACAAAAGAAGAAACTTGTAAGGAGGGAGATAGAACCCAGAAAAATCCTCTAATAACAAAGAATGAAAGAAATACTCAAACAACATAAAAAGATTCATATACCCCTGAGTATGTCAAATTTGGAAGCCATCAAAGGAGATTCTTCCCTCCTATGAAAAATGCCACCTGTTATGTCTGCCACAAGCTAGGACACATTGCTGCATACTGTCATGCAAGGAGGAGTGGTTCAAACCAGCAAAATATGCAGACAGTGAAGAGACTGTCTCAAGCAAACAAATGGAGAAGACAACCTTACATCAGGTATGCAAATAATTTCTATGGTTACTGTTTTTATTGTAAGGAATTTGGCCATAAAATTATTGAATGTAGAAAGTATGGACAAATATTGATGTTCAACACCTCAAGGAGGTTTATGAATCAAATAAATTTTGTTCATACTCACAATTCTGCAAAAATTATGATAAATTTCTATGTATGCAATCAAGTTGGACATATGCCTTCCAAATGTCCTCTGAAAGGATGTGATTCATCATCTCACAAAAGATACCAAACAAAAGGATGCTTCCAGTGGGAAAAGAAGGTGAATAAGTGTGACTTGGCTCTAACTACTCAAGATCTGAAAAGCCAATGGTATCTGGACAGTGGCTACTCAAAACATATGACTGGAGACAGGAGAAATTTTATAACTTTTGATGAAAAGAAAACTGGTAATGTTACTTTTGGCAATGATAAATCAGGAAAAATCAAGGGAAAGGGCTCAGTCAGCTTAGATAATGGCAGAGGTAAGGCCCAAGATGTACTATTTGTAGATGGGATGAAAGAAAATTTGTTGAGTGTCAGTCAAATGTGTGATAAAGGCTGCGAAGTTCTTTTCAAAGCACAAGAATGTGAAGTCAGATCAAGCACCACAGGTAAGACTTTGGTCAAACGTGTTCGAACAGAGAGAAATGTTTACATCGTGAAAGAGGAAGATGAAGCATGCCATCTTAGAAAACTTGAGGAATCATGGTTATGGCATAGGATATTGGGACATCTCAGCTTCGATCATATCATCAGACTGAGCAAGAAGAAAGCGGTCAGAGACATGCCAGAAATAAAAAGGCCTTCTAATACCATATGCAAATCTTGTCAATTGGGTAAAAAGACCCGCACATCCTTTAAGGCCAAAGATGAGTTATCAACAAGAAGACCACTCCAGCTTGTGCACATGGATCTGTGTGGATTTGCAAGAACTAAAACACCAATTGGAGAATCCTACTTTATGCTGATAATAGATGATTTCTCTAGAATGACATGGGTTGCTTTTCTCAAGAATAAATCGAAAGCTCTGGACAAATTCAAAATATTCAAAGCATTAGCATAAAATCAGACAGGATGCAAGATAAAATGCATCAGATCGGATAGAGGAGGTGAATTCACAGATTATGAATTTGCAAATATGTGTAATGAATATGGCATAAAACAACAATTTACTATTGCAGGGACACCTCATCAGAATGGAGTAGTAGAGAGACAAAACAGATATTTTCAACAAATTGCCAGAGCCATGATGCAAGAGAGTAATATTCCTCAAACCTTCTGGGTAGAAGCAGTACATACAACGGTGCATATCCTTAATAAATCTCACTTAAGGCCAAGCAGTGACAAGACTCCCTATGAACTATGGCATGGAAAGCCAGCTTCAATCAAACATTTTAGAATTTTTGGAAGCAAGTGTTATATAAAGAATAATGATGAAAATCTTGGGAAATTTGATGCAAGAGCAGATGAAGGGATTTTTCTAAGATATGCTTCCAAAATTAAAGGGTACAGGTGCTACAACAAGACTCTTCAAAAAATAGTAGAAAGTATTGATGTGAGATTTGATGAAGAACTTCCAAAAAATACACGAGATACAGACTGCTGCAGTCCATCAGACAACCATGAAGAAGAAAACAAAAATGATGATGAAACAAGCAAGACAACAGAAGATGCAGAGCTGAGCTCGAAATCCCTCTCAAGATACACTCAGAAGAATCATCCTAAATACCAGATCATTAGAGACAAGAGAGCAGGGGTCCAAACAAGAAGGAAACTCACTGAATAGACAGAAGAGGTATACATAGCCATGTTATCACAAATAGAGCCAAAGAGATTTGAAGAAGCCAGCAAGGACAAGTATTGGGTGAATGCTATGAATGAAGAATTAGACCAAATTGAGAAAAACAATACCTGGGAACTAGTTCCTAGACCCACTGGGAAAAATGTCATAGGCTCAAAATGGGTATTCAAAAATAAAATGAATGAGGAAGGACAAGTAATCAAGAATAAAGCCAGACTTGTCTGCAAAGGATATTCACAAATCAAAGGACTTGATTACGATGAAACATTTGCCCCTGTAGCCAGAATGGAAGCCATCAGAATGTTTCTGGCCTTTGCATGCTACCAAGACTTCAAGGTATATCAAATGGATGTAAAATCTGCTTTTTTGAATGGAGATCTAGAAGAAGAAGTCTACATGGAACAACCGGAAGGTTTCTCTTTAACAGACAAAGAAGACTATGTGTGCAGACTGAAGAAGGCTCTATATGGACTGAAACAGGCTCCTCGTGCTTGGTACTCAAGACTGGATAAATATTTGCAAAAACAAGGCTTTAAGAGAGGTGGAGTAGACAACAATCTATACATAAAAGCCCATGAAAATGAACTCCTAATTGTTGTAGTATATGTTGATGACATTATGTTTGGAAGCAACAGAGAAGAACTAGCAAAAGGTTTTGCTGATGAGATGAAAACAGAGTTTGAGATGTCTATGATTGGAGAGCTCAGTTTCTACTTAGGACTTCAAATTCAGCAAAAGAACACAGGTACGTTTATCTCACAGGAAAAATACTTAAAAGAAATGTTGAAAAAGTTCAAAATGGAGGACTGCAAACCTGTGTCAACTCCCATGATCACGGGATGCAAGTTGTGTGTTGATGATGGATCTGCTGATATAGATCAAAAACTCTACAAATCCATGATAGGAAGTTTGTTGTATCTGACAGCATCAAGACCAGACATCATGCTAGCAGTAGGACTAGTGGCTAGATATCAAGCAGCACCTAAACAAAACCACCTTCTGGCAGTCAAAAGAATATTTAGATATCTACAAGGAACAACATAGTATGGACTTTGGTATCCTAAAGGAAAAAGATTCACTTTGACAGCATACACAGATGCAGATTGGGCCAGCTATGTGGATGACAGGAAAAGCACAAGTGGAGGTGCATTCTATTTAGGAGAAAGTCTGGTGGCATGGTTAAGCAAGAAACAAACATCTATCTCTCTGTCTACAGCAGAAGCAGAATATATAGCAGCAGCAGCATGTTGTACACAAGTCACGTGGATGAAGCAAACCCTCCAGGACATGAAGGTAAGCATTGATGAACCTATCTCAATCAAATGTGATAATACAAGTGCTATAAGTATATCTAAAAATCCTGTGCTTCACTCAAAAACCAAACATATCCCAATCAAGTATCATTTTCTCCGAGAACAAGTGGCTCAGAAGATAGTAAAACTGGATTATGTACCAACAAAAGAACAGACAGCAGATATATTTACCAAACCTCTTGCTAGAGAACCATTTGAATATTTGAGAGATAGACTAGGGGTAGTATCTGTAGATGCTACTCTCTGATATGAAGAGAAAGCACAGTTTCAGGGGGAGAACATAAACGAAAATATCATTCGAGGGGGAGATCAGCCAGCAAAGGAAGCATGAAACAGGTCCTCAGGATCAAAGGATTAAAGGACATAATTTACACTAAGAGATGTGCAACCCCTTGCAATTGATGTCAAAGGGGGAGAAAGAGCAAGAAACAAGAGAAAATATCCTAAAAGGCAAACAGAAAAAGTGTATTGCAATCAATGCCAAAGGGGGAGACTGTTGGAAATGTTGTCATTGATGGCAAAGAAGGCAGCAGATGTAGAAACAGGCAAAGTACAACAGCAGAAGACAGCAGGTAACATTTACAGAGAGCAGTGGAGGCAGAGGTCGAGCAGCAGAGGCAGAGGCAGAGGCAGCGAATACAGAGGAAAAGATGAAACGGTCGAGCAGTAGAGGCAGAGGCACAGCGAAGGCAAAGGCAGAGATGAAATGGTCGAGCAGCGGAGGCAAAGGCAGAGGCAGAGATGAAATGGTCGAGCAGCAGAGGCAAAGGCAGAGGCAGAGCCATTATCAAACAGTGAAATGATCAGCGTCGAATTAACATAAGAATGAAGCAGGCTTCATATATTGAAGCGCTGAAGAAATAAGTCTGATCCAAAGACTTAAGTTTGATCCAAAGACTTAATATAATATTGACGGATAACATTATATGTAGTGTGGGACCCCCCCTACATAAAATTCCGAGAATCGTTACCCAAGCTGGAGGATACATAAACATAAATTCCGAGAATCATTACCCCAGCTGGAGGATACAATAAAGGTGGAAGCAGAAGCTTCTATATATGCAATGTGTTACATATATTGCGACACATACACAAAGGTCCAAAGCATATATATATAAATTTATATGGAGCGCTTTATGGACAAGGGACCAAAGGTATAATACAAGGCATATGTATCATATTATTGAGCCCGAGATCAAAAGAACCAAAGGTAACAAATCCTTATATGGTGGGACCCTTTCCCAATCGCATCGGAAAATTGACAGCGGAACAGGTTAACAACAGGTTGCAATTGCGATTGAGTTCCGGACCCGATGGGTTTATAAACCACGATTAATATATGTTTGAGTTCTGGCAAACAGTGTTACATCGCATCGGAGAAAAGTGTGGCAGCGAAGCATGACAATAGAAGTTGCAATTACGATTGAAGTTCCAGACTCGATATGGTTTAAACAACAATTCATATATGTTTGAGTTCCGGAGATTTGATAGCTAGTGGGACCCTCACCCAATCGCATCGGAGCATCGGAGCATAAGAATATCGGAACATGCAAATGCAAATTGCGATTGCGATTGAGTTTCGGACCCGATGGGCGTATAAACTGTGACTTTATAGGTTTGAGTTCCGGTCTAATCGCATCGGCACATTTAAATGAACAGCGGTCTAATCGCATCGGCACATTTAAATGAACAGTGGTCAATCGCATCGGAGTAAAATCAGGACATTGGAACATACTACTAAGAGTTGCGATTGCGATTAATCGCATCGGAACTATCACAATCGGAAGTATTCAGAAGCGAGTCATCGCATCGGGAATAAGAAAAGTTCGGCAAGTGGGCCCGAGGTTTATAAGTTTAATGGGTGTTGATGAAGTCTAAGGCTTACCGACTGTTTCGTAAATATTCGAATGGAGAACGTAATGTATGTTGATATATATTATGATTGGAATGTGTTGGCAGAGTTAATAACCAAAGAAATACTTGAATGAATGCCTCCGATGATCAATGTGCCATAGAGGTGTTATAAGGATGTGTTTGGGTGTAAACCTAAAGTCAAGGATACCATATAGCGTTGGGTCAGAACACGTATAATATATTGATATGTTACGTTCAAAGAAATGCCATGAGCTATCATTATATTGATCCTAAATAAAGCTTATAGAAGCCAAGGTCGGAGGTTAAGGTGTGCATTGGGTTATATTATAACCAAGATTGAGCCTGTTTGAAGAAAGGCAGGCCTATTCAAAGTTGTAGCGCAAAGGTAATACTGTGGGCCCGAGGACTTCAACTTAATTATAAGTGCTGATGAATGTGTTGGTCAAAGTTCATTGAGCGGAGTATAGCTGGCATGTGGGGTCCATCCAAAAGATGAGACTAAGAACAACAGTTACACCACGACAAAGGACAGAAGAGCAAGCAGAGCTGAAAAAGACAGATACAGTCAAAGAAAAGACAAATACGCAGCGATCCAAAAGGCTGAATGAGTGAGCTGGAGTTTTCATTGTAATTGAATGTAAATGATTTTAATTTATATTGTTGTGATGCATTGGCAAGTCTCCGGAAGAGAACAAATATCCCACTGTAATGTTAAATTGGTACCTACAGTTATATTTTCTGAGTGAGCTGGAAAAGAAATGAGAAGGTAGAAGACTAAGAGGTATGGCTATCCATTTCGAATTCCTTGAGGAATACAGACAGTCACAGGAAAATATTTATAAATAATATCATCTTGATATGCACAAGAGGTTAGAGAGAGTAAAGATAGAGAATGCAGAGTATAGAAGATTGAGGCAGAGAGGATAAGGAAGAGAAGAGCATAAAGAGATGCTACAGAACAGAGATGATATCTAAGGTAAATCAGCAAACATTTCGTTTGATAAATTGAGGAAGTTGGAGCTTCCCTATCAAGTTGAAGCTTGATAGCTGTCAGTTATAGCTGAATGAAGTTGGAGCCTCCTGTAGGTTGGTGCCTGCAGAAAATTGAAGGGAGTTGGAGCTTCCTTGCAAGTTGTAGCTTGCAGAATTGAGGTTGGTGCCTCCTGTAGGTCGGTGCCTACAGAAAAATAGTGGTGAGAGGGAGTTGGAGCTTGCCTTTGCATCACAACAATAATAAGACGTGGTTTTCTCCCTTTATGGGTTTCCACTTATATCTGCTGTCTCTATTTGTATTTTCTATGTGCTGAGATGATTTACCAAATCTACTTAATGTTTGCTGCTCTCATAATAAGTGTGATGTCACATTTATTTAATACTTGTTGCAACTTATTAAGATGGTTCATATACTAAGGTTGGTTATAAAAGTAAGCTGTAAATAAGCTGATGAAAAATTTAAAAAGGCTTATGTATGTGTTAAACTGATTCAGCACCCCCCCCCACACCGGCCCTCCCCCTCCCCCCCCTCTCAGTTTAACTAAGAATTCAATAATTATTTATTTTGGTTTATATTGTTAATAATCCCATTGGTTTATTAATATCTTATGTTTAAAATACTGATTCTTATGGTTTAATAATTTATTAGGTTTTTTAGTTTAAAATATCAATTCTTAGGGTTTATTAATCTCTTGTGTTTTTAATATAGATCCCTTATGTTTATAATATTTATCCTTTGGGTTCACCAATTCCTTTGGTTTATAATATTTAAACCTTCGTTTTATGAGTTCTTTTGGTTTGTATTATTAATAATCTCTTGGATTTATTAATATCTTGAGTTTAAAATATTAATTGTTAGGGTTTCTTAATTTCTTAGGGTTTTTGTTTTTAAATATTATTTTATATGATTTATTAATTCTTAGAGTTTATTACTTTCTTAGGTTTTGGGCTTTAAAGTATTATTTCTGAGGGTTTTTAATCTCTTGAGATTAAATTATTTTTTCTTAGGGTTTTTTTTTTATTTCTTGGTTTATAATATTAATATTTATCCTTGGCTTCACCAATTACTTCAGTTTATAATATTAAACTTTTGGGTTTATTTGTTCTTAAGTTTTTTTTTTTTAAATATTATTTCATATGCTTTATTAATCTATTTAGCTTAATATATTAATTCTTAGAGTTTATTACTTTCTTATGTTTCTGGGTTTAAAGTATTATTATTTTTGAGTGTTTTTTAATCTCTTGAGATTAAATTGTTTATTCTTAAGGTTTTTTTATTTCTTGGTTTATAATATTAATATTTATCCTTTGCTTCATCAATTACTTCGGTTTATAATATTAAACCCTTGGGTTTATTAGTTATTTTGGAGTAAAATATTAATAATCCCTTGAGATATCGGTAAGAGATATAATGTAACAGACCTCTCTCGTAAACACTCATGGTAAATAAATTTTACTCTATCTGTTAATCAAGAATTCAGTGTGGTTTTAGTTAGTTAGAAACTACCCCATAATATCTTTCCCGTACATGTATTATTGGAGGGAATAATATTCATAAGAATGAATGAGCAGTATTAAGAACGTCTGCATTCATGGTGTTATTCGATACACAATATCATATCACTTGAAAGGCTAGCAGTTCCTGCAAAGCCGAGCACATTTTAATATGGAAACACCAAGAGACAAGGAGGAACGAGAGGTTGGTTGAATCCTTTAGAGGGTTTCAGTATTGTGAAGAGGCTTGGGCAAGGCCATATGAGCTCAGTTTTCCTTGCCATTGAGCGCAACACCAATCGAGCTTTTACAATGAAGACCCACATGGAGACCGATATATGGTTATAGAGGATGATTACTTTTAGAGGATGCTATCTTCAATGATTGCTTTTTGAAGATGCTTGCTGGATATTCTTTCGACTAAAGAATCATTAGTATGGAGACTGGTGCCATGCTCAGAACAGAGAAAGTGAAAAAGATAAGTAATGCAGTGCAGAAGGTCAACACTCATGATAAAAGATAAGTATTGCTTTTTCATTTGTTTCTAATGTTTGATTATGTTCAAAATATTTTCCATTTTTATATGGAAAAGGATAAATATATAAATATCTATATATTAATGTATATTCAAGAAAATAGAATATGCATGCTGTATATTTTTAAAGAGACTTTCTTGAATTGATTCAAAGAAGGTAACTCTTTAATATATAAATATTTATATATTATTGTATACTCAAGAAAATAGAATCTGCATGCTCTATATTTTAAAAGAGATTTTCTTGAATAGATTCAAAGAGGGTAACTCTTTAATATAAATATTTATATAATCTTGTATAACAATAAAATAGAATATGCATGCTCTATATTTTAAAAGAGATTTTCTTGAATAGATTCAAAGAGGGTAGCTCTTTAATATAAATATTTACATAATATGGTATAAGCAAGAAAATAGAGGATGCATGATCTTTATTTTAAAAGGGATTTTGAACTCATTTAGTTTAGGAAGTGAGAACAAATCCAAGGTATTTTCTTGAATAAATTAAAGAGGGTAACTCTTGAAAATATCTTCATGTGCGATGAAGAGTAAAAGAGAAGTTTTCTCAGATTAATATTCATTAACCATGTTGTGAATAGTAATGAATTAATAAATCCATGGATAGATTACCATGGTGTTGGTAAAGTTAAGTTATTTAATAAATTCATGGTTAAAGGAACTAATCAGTTATATTCCTTTAGATGAAAAAACTAACTCATTACTTTTATATTATCATGATTATGATGTTAATTCCTTTTGGAAGAAGATCATGCATAATCATGAAATATATGTATTAGCTTTTATTGAAAAAGAATATAAATATTTGTATGTAGAAAGATAGCTTGTAGTATTAAACTACATTGAATATCATTGTTAGTATAATCTTGAAAAAGAAGACATGTATTTGTATGCTTAATTGCATAGTTTTACAGAAAAGAAAACATATGTTTACATGCTCAGTTGTGTTGAGATTTTCTCTGGGAAGACTCGTGAAGGAGTTTATGTGCTTCATTGTGTAAGAACACCTTTAGGGAGACTCTTTTGGAATCGATATGCATTTGCATGCATGGGAGCAGCATTTGTTATGTTAGCTTGCATTCCATGCACTAAAAGTAATAGCTCAAGGGTTAGATATTTTGATTAAATTATGTGAATTGCATGCACGAGTATCATAACTAAGTATCAGTTTATTTTGGGGAGATGTAGCTATTATCTTGCAGTGCTTATGTGACGAAAACATTAGTTAATGTGATGACTTATAACCAGCACATATGAGGTATGTGTTGTTGTCATGAATATACATGAGTAGATGGAGAAACTACTATAGTATAGATATCTGAAATGATTTATTATAGTTTACCAATATTGACATCAATGTATGTTGAAGGTAACATTAGCAGGGTATGATGGTGATATGTATAAAGGAAATATTATGCTTAACCTAGTGGCAGGTAAATGATTATGGTTCATGCAGATGAGTACGAACTACTGGATGATCCAGTGTACGATGGACCATTGTAGGTACATCCATGCCATCGAGATATGAAGATATGAAGACTAGAGGGTAAATGTTATCATATTTATTGTAATGGCTTTAAGTTAGATATTTGTATATTTCCTTGTAAGATTAATAAACGATGGTTAAGGGATGGTCTCCCTTATAAGCCATTGAGTGAGGGCTGATCACCCTCACTAGCGTTTAATAATAAAATTAAACATTTGCTGGTTTTCACCCTATGGGGTTGCCAGGGTATATTGGTGTTCAATGATGTGATTGATTATTGTGTCAAGATGATGATGTGATTCCTTTCTTGTTGTGAAGTTTAATAATGCCAAGTATGTGATGACTACATGAATAATGAAATGAGTGGAAGGTTACATCATACAGTATTATGTTAATGTATTGTAATGGAGGTCGTTAATGGTTAAGGAACTTACTATTCTTATTCTAAAGTTACACTATGAACTAGTAAACATTCTATGTAATGATGAGTAAGGAATATTCAATGGTGAATGGTTAGTTACCCATGAGTAACTTGTATAAAAACTTTATCTCCTTACATTTCCATGTGAAGTTAACGGTGTATGTTACAAGTGGTATCGGAGCTAAAGGTTGCAACACTGGTGCCTTTAGGATTTAGCGAAAAGAAATTGAGAGATCTGAGATGAAAAATGCGTATGTGAAGGAAGGCATCGCATCTCTAATCCAGGTTGAATAAAGAGTTTCAAGAGATAAGTATTATTATCTTTATTTTCTTGAAACAATAGTTATTGCATTTATGGAAAATAAAATGCGTACAAAGTAAATAGCAATGAAGTTAGAGTTTCTTTAAAAAAGATATATCTTTTCCATGTACGTAAAGACAAACTTACAATGTAAGTTCTTCAAAATATTTCTATTATGTTAATGTTTTAGAAATATATTATTCCTAGAGATATACCATGGTAAAAGACCAAACTACTCTGCTAGTTTTGCTAAGAAGAACCCATCTGAGTTCTTGCAAAGATTACTAGTATGTATCTTGAAAGGTGTGAGCAGTAGTAAAACATAAATAAGTAAACTCACTTGCCTTTATATATATCTTATTTAAGAAAATATAGGAAGCTTGTTTTCTTTTAAAAGATATTTCGTACCAGTGTGTTAAATGATAAGGAATCCAAGTTATTTTATTAAAAATAAATATAGGCTAAAGAAAATAACCTCTTGAATATACTACATTTCTAGGTGGATTATGTCAACTTCTTGATTTAGGTATATTAAAGGTTAGGTTAACCTTGTTAGTGTTGCATAGTTTTTATGCATAAAAGAGACTATCTATGGTAAATTCCTAGAAGAAAAGCATGAGCAACTTGCATGTAGAATCACAGAGGAACAAGGTTCTTTGCATGGATAGAAGATCTATTGAGTATGTGAGTACTTTATGCTATCATAACTATTATGTTATATGTCCTTGAAGAGGAATCATGAGTTTGCCTACTCGATTATGTTAAGTACTCTGTTGGGAAATTAAGATTAGAATCCTTATGCACTGTATGCATAGGAACAATAGCCAATGTGTTAGCTTTATTATGTTTGTATGCTCCAAAGGAAAAATATGAAGTGGTGGGTCTTATGTAAAAGTTTAAGTAAAGCGGATGCACATTGTGTCATTTTCCATTAAAGGAATTTCTGAACAAATATAGTGATTTTTCTTGTACGAATGTGTGTGTGTGTGTGAAAAATTTCATAATAATGTGGGAGTTATTTGAAATGAATTGATAATTACTTACTCACACTAATGTAGAGATGTTAGAAGAAAGCATGTTGTGACATTGTATTCACATCTCATATATGCACATGAATAGATGTTAAAGGATCACTCAAAGATTGATTATTTATTGATTAAGGCTTTATCTAATCATGCTATAAAATCTTGTCGATGTTGCTAAAAGAAAACATTGTTGTGGAGGAGAAATGTGAATTTCCTGATGGGGATGAGTATTGCAGTAGGGAGAGAAGTTCTTCAAATGAAATAAAGATAAGTATTTTATTTTATTTTAAGAATTCTATACATATGCATGTTGATTTCCTTTAAAAATGAATTGTTATATACATGGCATTGCATGAGATTAGCTTCCATTTAAGATAATTCTTAAAAAGTACATGCTATTATAATATACTTTTTTTGCATAAGAATATGCATATAAGATTATGTGTATTATACTTTATTTCTTTAGGAAAGAAATTATAAAAAACATGAAAGAAAAATAGTTACCTTTCATTTGAGTTTGAAAAGAAGTAATTATTTTTGCATGCAATCAAATTTTTAAAGTTACCATGCACTACATGGAAAACATGAATGTATATAGTGATGGTGTGTGAAACTAATGCATGAATGCAAAAGAGGAGGAAAGTCCTACTGTAAGATGATAGAGTGTTTTAAAGTTAATTTGAATGAAGCCTTTAGTTGTTAAAATAATTAATAGGTCAAGTACTGAGACTTAACTATGATGACTATTTTCCTGACTAGTTTTTGCATGAGTCGTCATGGATGCATTAAAATTATTAACAGCCATGATTAGTTATGAATGAATAACTAATGAAAGTTCTATGCACGAATCGATTTTGAATAAAGCTATTTGAAAGTTGTGAACAAGTGATTATGATAATTACTTGGTGTGTCAGTTTGTTGGAACAGAACATTATGGGAATTGGAAATGTTTGCACTCATACCTTAATCGTTATTGACACATACATATTAATGAATGTTTGTATATACTTTTATGCATGACGACATTGTATGCATGACAACATTTTATGCAGCAACTTAAAATGATTGCGTAAGATAATATGTTCTTGAGAAATGCATATTTACGATTAGCATTGTTTCTTATAGTAAGCATGGGTAGCTTAATGGAAACTAACAAAATATGTGAAAATAAAACATCGCAAACATTGCAATGTGAATTACAACAGTAAATGTTAAAGTATCATGTTTTCAATGTGCATGATATTGTTATTTCGGAAATAATAACACATGTATGTTACTTCCAGGGGGGGAAGTTGTGACATCTTCATTAAAGTTAACTGGTATTAACTAGTTAAAGAAAATTTGTTTTCTTTTCTTTTATCAGGCAAGAAGAAATTAAATCATCCCTCTTGATAAAATAAAATTATTTAATTTGTTGAAATTAATTAATGAAAAGAAAATCTTTTTAAGCTGATGGTAAATTTTTTTTTCCAAAAATAGGAGGTGGTTGGGGACAAATGGAAAGACAGTTACCTACTCCTCTGAGGATACAGCTAAATCCCAGAGGAGGAGTAGGCGTTCTATGAAATTGGTAAAGGGGGAGTATTTTCTAGAGCTGGTTGGGACCAGTTGAAAATAGTTTACAGCAACCCTTGTAAAACCAGAATTTCTAAGTGTCACTGGATTGGCCATCCAGAGGTCATAGCAGAAAAATCCACTGCTAACCCATGGCACCATCTGGATTTTAGAGCTAGGGGCAAGTGGAAGATGTAATAGCCTCCCTTGATGGTTGGGAGGACCACACCTTGAAAGAATAAATTTCTAGATAAGTATAAAGAATTTTAGTGTGGAAAGATTGACTGTCTGGAGGTGAAAAATGACTTGATTTGGTTGCGGAAACCAACTCCTATGGGTTAGGAGGAGCATTTTGTTTACCATTGTGGTTCTCATAGTGTAACAAGTTAAGTAAAAAGTTATGTGTTGTATTAAAATGAAGTTTTAAAAGATTAAATATCCTATGTAGATATTAAGAGAAAATGGGCTTAGCGCTTGGAAAATGAATTACTAAATGTATAAGTTCATTTATATTATTACCAATTTGTTTGAATGTATTAGCAGATGCTAGGATATTCCTATGGTGCATGGATTGACCATTGGTATGATCAAAGAGCTAGTTGCTCTCTGAGTACCTTTTCAAGTATTGTGTGGACGTCTTTAGCAGGAGCTAAGACAGTGTGCATGTGATGCATTGATGAGAGGGTTGGTTCTCTCTGAGTACTTATGGAATTAATTCGATTAAAACATCTCTTTATATTGCAATAATGTTCGATAGTTGCAAGTATTTTAATTTTGAAAACTATGTGACTAATGTGATTGAATTGTTAGTCGTACATTATAGGCTCCTTCCAGGAAGTTTTGATGGGTGTTCAACCATTCTTAGAGAGCTTGCGTAAAAGCCATCATTCTTCCAATAGTAATTGGTAAATAATGGTAAGTTCGTATAGATATTTTTCTATATTTTTGTGAATTGAATAAGCAAGAAGCAGTTAGAAATGGAAATGAAATATTCTTTGCGCTATACATGCTTATGACTATGGATAAAAATAACCTTATTGTTTCAATTAAAGGCATTTAAGGAAAAGAAAGTGTTTCATTGCCAAGGGGAAGGAACCCCTTTGGGTTGTTTATATTATTATATCATTATTATAAGTTTTAGTTTCAGTGAGAGAAGCACACCGAGGACAATGTTCTCTTAAGGGGGGGATTATGTAACATACCTCTCTCGTAAACACTCATGGTAAATAAATTTTACTCTAACTATTAATCAAGAATTCGGTGTGGTTTTAGTTAGTTAGAAACTACCCCATAATATCTTTCCCATACATGTATTATTGGAGGGAATAATATTCATAAGAATGAATGAGCAGTATTAAGAACGTATGCATTCATGGAGTTATCCGATACACAATATCATATTACTGCAAAGGCTAGCAGTTCCTGCAAAGCCGGGGAAATTTTAATATGGAAACACCAAGAGACGAGGAGGAACAAGAGGTTGGTTGAATCCTTTAGAGGGTTTCAGTCTTGTGAAGAGGCTTGGGCAAGGCCATATGAGCTCAGTTTTCCTTTCCATTGAGCACAACACCAATCGAGCTTTTGCAATGAAGACCCACATGGAGACCGGTAATGGTTATAGAGGATGATTTCTTTTAGAAGATGCTCTCTTCAATAATTGTTTTTTGAAGATGCTTGCTGGATCTTCTTTTGACTAAATAATCGTTAGTATGGAGACTGGTGCCATGCTCAGAATAGAGAAAGTGAAAAAGATAAGTAATGCATTGTAGAAGGTCAACACTCATGATAAAAGATAAGTAATGCTTTTTCATTTGTTTCAGGTGTTTGATTATGTTCAAAATATTTTCCATTTTTATATGGAAAAAGATAAATATATAAATATCTATATATTAATGTACATTCAAGAAAATAGAATCTGCATGCTTTATATTTTTAAAGAGACTTTCTTGAATAGATTCAAAGAAGGTAACTCTTTAATATATAAATATTTATATATTACTGTATACTCAAGAAAATAGAATCTGCATGCTCTATATTTTAAAAGAGATTTTCTTGAATAGATTAAAGAGGGTAACTCTTGAAAATATCTTCATGTGTGATGAAGAAGAAAAGAGAAATTTTCTCAGATTAATATTCATTAACCATGTTGTGAATAGTAATGAATTAATAAATCCATGGATAGTTTCATAAATCCATGGGTAGTTTTTCCATGGTGTTGATAGAGATTAATTATTTCATAAAACCATGGGTAGATTACCATGGTGTTTGCAAATATTAGTTATATAATAAATCCATAGATAGATTACCATGGTGCTGGTAAAGTTAAGTTATTTAATAGATTCATGGTTAAAGGAACTAATCAGTTATATTCCTTTAGATGAACAAACTAAGTGATTACTTTTATATTATCATGATTATGATGTTAATTCATTTTGGAAGAAGATCACGCATAAGCATGCAATATATGTATTAACTTTTATTGAAAAAGAATATACATATTGTATGTAGAAAGATAGCGTGTAGTATTAAACTACATTGAATATGATTTTTAGTATAATCTTGAAAAAGAAGACATGCATTTGTATGCTTAATTGCATAGTTTTACAGAAAAGAAAACATAAGTTTACATGCTCACTTGTGTTGAGATTTTCTTTGGGAAGACTCATGAAGGAGGTTATGTTCTTCGTTGTGTAAGCACACCTTCAGGGAGACTCTTTTGGAATCGATATGCATTTGCATGCATGGAAGCAACATTTATTATGTTAGCTTGCAATTTATGCACTAAAAGTAGTAGCTCTAGGGTTAGCTATTTTGACTAAATTATGTAAATTGCATGCACGAATATCATAACTAATGTATACGTTTATTTTAAATATATGCTGGGGAGATGTAGCTATTGTCTTGCAGTGCTTATGCGACAGAAACATTAGTTAATGTGATGACTTATAACCAACACATGTGAGGTATGTGTTGTTAAAGGAAGAATGTCAAGGTACTTTACTTGCATGTCATGAATATACATGAGTAGATGGAGAAACTACTATAGTATAGATATATGAAATGATTTATTATACTTTATGAATCTTGACATCAATGTACGTTGAAGGTAACATTAGCAAGGAATGATGGTGATATGTATAAAGGAAATATTATGCTTAACCCGGTGGCAGGTAAATGATTATGGTTCATGCAGATGAGTGCGAACTACCGGATGATCCAGTGTACGATGAACCATTGTAGGTACATCCATGCCATCGAGATATGAAGATATGAAGACCAGAGGGTAAATGGTATCATATTTATTGTAATGGCTTTAAGCTAGATATTTGTATATTTCCTTGTAAGATTTGTAAATGATGGTTAAGGGATGGTGTCCCTTATAAGCCATTGAGTGAGGGCTGATCACCCTCAGGAGTGTTTAATAATAAAATTAAATGTTTGCTGGTTTTCACCCTATGGGGTTTCTAAGGTATATTGGTGTTCAATGATGTGATTGATTATTATGTCAAGATGATGATGTTGATTCCTTTCTTGTTGTGAAGTTTCATAATGCCAAGTATGTGATGACTACTTGAATAATTAAATGAGTGGAAGGTTACATCATACAGTATTATGTTAATGTATTGTAATGGAGGTTGTGAATGGTTAATGAGCTTACTATTCTTATTCTAAAGTTACACTATGAATTGGTAAACATTCTATGTAATGATGAGTAAGAAATATTTAATGGTGAATGGTTAGTTACCCATGAGTAACTTGTATAAAAATGTTATCTCCTTACATTTCCATGTGAAGTTAACAGTGTATGTTACATATAAACTTATTATAATATTAATAAAATATTATTATTATGTTATAATAGAATTGTATTATCGTTTGAGTTAAAATTATTGATGTATTGAAATAATTCAATAATATATTTTTTATTATTATATATATATATATATATATATATATATATATATATATTTCAAGTTAATATATAGTATGTATATAGTTAATATTATTAATATATTATAAGTAAATATATAAATTATTTTGGTGATTTTAATCATAAATATATAATATTTATTTTGGTGAAATATATGTGGTGGGTAGTGGATATAGGCCTATCAACATATATCAATCACATTGGTAAATGTGATTGTGCTAGTTATTTTGTCTATCAAAAATAGATACATTTTATCATTGTAATAACTGGTAGGCTTTGTTTGGAATCACGTCGAATTTAGATTTTAATGGTATGCAAGATTTGGAATCACGTCGAATTTATATTTTAATGGTATGCAAGATTTGTTCTGTTGTCATATTTACTAAGAATAAAGATCTCTCGTGGAATCTCTCAAGTTCTCGTAAGGCTAAGAGGCACTCTACTCATTGCATGAGGATCGCTTTAACAATGTGTTATTAGTGATTTAGTCACATTTCTTCATCCGCTACCAATTCTGTTTTTTCCTCGATGATGGTACATACCTCGATGACAGTTTGCATGCTGCACAATCCGACTGTAGGAGTGCTTATGACCAGTCTTCAATAATTCTAGCTAGCTCACGCTGGAGCTTAGAATCCAATTTCGTGGAGTTAGATTCCTTCCTCCAGCGATTCCATGTGCTCCTCATTTTACCCTTGCGCCTCTATCAGCCATAAACCGGGTGACTTAAACTCAGAAAGTAATTAAATAAAATGGACCTAGGCACTAACTGCACGAAATGTCCTTGTATTGTGTCTTGAATTTGACTTGATCTAGTTGTTTGTTTATTATAAATTTGTAATCTTAGTATGCATCCTTTCCCAGATTAATTACTCATACTCTTACTATGTATATTACAACAATAATTCGGAGTAAACAAAAGATGGAAGCAAAATGGGAAAGTCAGAATGATAATAACCGTTATTATCAATATTTCATTTTCCATTCCAGAACTAAATATGGATATAATGTAATTGTTTTAACAGGTAACATGTTTTTCAGCTATAGGGGAATAGTAACCCCATATCTACTTCTACACATTTCTTACTAAGTGTTTAATGAAATTATTTGTGGTGTTTATCTCATTAATATAAAACCAGACTTTTACCTCAACAATGTTCTTATGCAAATTTCAATCCGTATTCTCTCAACCCACCATGTACATTTGTTTGTTTACCATGCAATCCATTCATATTCAGGGTTTGATTCTGGCAACACGGATCATGGTACCACTTCCAATCCCGTCTTAATTTACACTACATGTTCACAAATAGTTCTTCTACCCTATTGTACTGAGTCATAATGACTTTACTACTAAAAATTAGAAGTTGTCTATCTAGGTAGTGGAATAGTCTGGACTGCAGTTTCTCACTGGAATTCGATCCTTAGGGCACTCAAAATACTAAAGTTTAACAACTCTAAACAATATTCTCATAAAATATTTGCCAAATTTTTTCAAAAGTTTTACTTGATTCTGGACCAAAACACTACTTTTTTATACTACGCCCTAATTATATGGAAACTGTATTTATTCCCTAACTAAAATTTAATAAAACAAATTATTAAAAATGCCATGCATCGTGATCTAAATGAGTAAATTCCTACTCCCTAATAAATCTACCAATTTGTTTTTTCTTACACAAATTATCGTGTCCACATTACATGGCTACTGATTCCCAACGTAAGAAACCAACTACCTTATGCTATAGACTTTCATAGACATGAAAGATTTAAATAGTTATAATTAAATATATCCACCATTTCCTGTTTCTGGTTTTCCAATCGAAATCCCAATCGCTAATGTTATTAACTTGGTATTAATCATCTTACCACTGCAACCATAAATCACCACATACATATAAAGGAAAAAACTCTCTAATATGTATGAATTCTATGTTACCCTTAACCACTTAAGATACATATTAACTGTCCAATATTAAATCAACATCAACGAGGAAATAATTCAGCACCTTGCAACAACACCTTCTAACATATACTTACATTCTATTTCTCATTAAGAAATCACAACACATTTAATTTAAAGAAAATCACTAGCAGAGTACTTGGAAATTCACACTTTCTCTCCACCCAACCTAAAACTGCTTCACTCCCAAGATGAGAATACTTGCCATGGATCAAAAGCCTCTTGTTAACCTTGTCAATAGGTATCTATTACCTTCCTTCCAAGATAATATGTTTTTTAGTGGAGTCTAGCTTTTGTGGATCTTTTTCTGCCATTCTCTAACATACATATTAACTGTCCAATATTAAATCAACATCAACGAGGAAATAATTCAGCACCTTGCAACAAAACCTTCTAACATATACTTACATTCTATTTCTCATTAAGAAATCACAACACATTTAATTTAAAGAAAATCACGAGCAGAGTACTTGGAAATTCACACTTTCTCTCCACCCAACCTAAAACTGCTACACTCCTAAGATGAGAATACTTGCCATGGATCAAAAGCCTCTTGTTAACCTTGTCAATAGGTATCTATTACCTTCCTTCCATGATAATATTTTTTTAGTGGCGTCTAGCTTTTGTGAATCTTTTTCTGCCATTCTCTTTAGCTGAGTTTTTATTAAGAAAAAAAAATATTATCACAAGAGAGGATATTACAACTGCAATTGGGGTTTCGTGAATAGTGTAACTAGCAACTCAAATTTCTTGAATGGCAATAATCGTCAACTTCATACCTAAAAAAAAGAAATTGTATGAGCATATGTTGGTGTTGGAGTATCTAATTCCAACTACTTACTATGTGTCATAAGTCTCCATCCAACTGTCATAGTCATTAACTATCCATCCAAGTGTTATAGTCATTTAAAGTCTAATTAAATTGAATTATAGTTTAATTTCAGTGCAGTCATTTACTACTGATGTATTATATGTAATCTTAATCTTAATTTACTCATTCATAATATTGAGAAAAACACTTCTGCTGCACAATTTTCATTTCTTAACATGGTATCAAAGCTTAGTCTCCATAAAAATCCTTAAGAGCAGCAAATATCAAGAAGACGACAATAATTCCATTGTGAAGAACGCGCTCGTATGGAAAAGTGAGTTGTTGAATAGCGTGAAGGAAATCCGAAAGGCTAGGAAAAGAAAATTTGTTTCATCCCAAAGAGAAGTTGCTCTGGTGGAAAATTCATTTTGTTGCATAGCCTATAAAGAAAGGCCAAGAGGCAAGGATAAGACAAATTGTTTCAGCTCAGAGAATGAAAACATTTTTTTATAAAATTTTGGTGAAATACATTAGAGTAACGAAACCCAGAATTTTATGGAACTGCATTACTAACGCAACGCACTACCTCAACAAAATCATGCTACCTGTCACAACTTACACAGATCCGGATCCATTCACACGAAGGAACAAATTATGTTCTGCCGCAAGCTCCATTTAGAAAAAGGAGTGTTGGCTGTGATATAATATTACAAAAAAAGAAGAAGAAGGAAAGGTGCACGATCGAGGCACGAAAATTTAACAACATCTTGATCTTCATTCGTTGTATCCATAAGGCAAGTTTTCCTCTGGATCATTCTGCATAGGGTCAAAGGTATCTACGCATATGTTCTTATGTTTATCAGAATTGATAACATCCATCAGAGCATATTTTGCTCATGAAATATATGAAATATTTTCGAAGTTCATAGAAGTTGCCAAAATGAACGTTGAAGATAATATGGATGATGGAAACCTACATTTATGATATTTTTAGGTATTATAATTTTGAAGAGAGAAAATTTTATTTTTATATTATGTTGCAATAAATTGAGATTCAAAAAACAGAAGATGACACTACAAAAGATGACATGTGACAGAAGTACACAAACAAATAATTTTTTGAAGAGAAAGATGATATGAATGGACAACTAGGAAAAATGGAAGAGCTATATTAGCAAATCAAGAATTTGAAATTCAAAGCATACAACAAAAAGAAAAAGTTAAAGCAATTTGGAAAATATAGAGTCTAGAAAAGTGAAAAAATAAATAAATATAGTTGAAGTAGATATTGTTTAAATTGTAAGTCTAGCTGAGAATTAGACCAACATGAATCTTAGTTTAAATTTTTATGTAGTTGCAATTAATCTGGAGTCTTGGAGAATAGAAACCCAACTAGAGTTTTGGAGAATATAATCCCAACTACCTACTAGTTGTCATAACTGTCCATTCAAATGCCACAATCATAAAATGTCAATCATTTAGAGTTTAGTCCAATACATTTATAGTACAGTGTCACTACAGTCATTTATTAATGATGTGTTATATATAATTTTATTTAACCTATTCATAATATTGAGAAGAACATTTCTGCTTCAGGCACTACAACATAAAGGGGGGTTTTAAGACAATATTTAAGACAATTTTTGGGTAAACTGTCTTAATTTGAGACAAAAGAAAACATGTGTATTGTCATAAATATTGTCTTTAAGCGTGTGTCTCAAATTAAATTCTTAAGATTAAATTGTCTTAGAATATTGTCTCTATAAAGACAATATATAACACAAGCATTTTTGTCTCTGCAGAGACAATTTCATTTTTGTCTTGCCAGAGACAATAGTTGCACTACAACACAAAGCGAGGGTTTTAAGACAATTTTTGGGTAAATTGTCTTAACTTGAGACAATTTCATTTTTGTCTCTCGAAAGACAATAGTTGGAATTACAGACATATTGTCTTTATGAAGACAATGCCTTTAATCCTATCTATTGTCTTTGTAGAGACAATATAAAACAATGGATCCAGAAAAATATCTCACCATTAAAATAAATCAATATAAAAATATTTAATTAAAAAAATAAACAATATCATTGAATAATTCATGTTAGGGTACAATGGAATCGAACCACCAACTCTTCCAATGAGCTAGCACCCTTTAAAGAATTATGTGAGGAGTTATGGCAGTCCTTGAAATTGTATAATAGGCATTGATTTTTAAAAAATGTTCAACACATAATGGCATAATCCTTGTAAAATATATAATCATGCAAGCCCTTATTTTGAACTTAATAAAAAAAATAAGTCAATGAAGTTAGCTCATTGTGACACCCTTGTAGCTTGACTTGCACAAAAAGTTAATAATAAACAATAATCTACAAACAAATTAATCTAGCTATACAAAGAAAATTAACTAGAATTAGCACAAGCAATACAAACACCACCGAAAGAGCTACACGAGCTTGCTAGTAGGCACTGATGACAGATATGATGTACAAAACAAGCCATGACTGCATCATCAACTCATTCAAGACAAATTGGGCACTCTGCTCATTCACCATTACTAATTTATTTGACCACTTCTTCAATGTAAGATTTTGAAGGTACAGAACTAGAATATCCATTTACACACATTTGATTTCCTAAAAGAGAACATTTTGCCTGCTTATACATTAGATAACTGTTGTGTATCACCCCAGTTGTTGATAAAGTGGAAATTGGAACAAATTTCATGCCATCTTATTTGAATTAGAACATTGTCGTGTATCACCCCAGCTGTTATCATTGTGCATCACCCCAATTGTTGATAACTTAGCAATTAGAACAAATTCTAACATATCACTGCTCATAACACGATTAAAAAAACTCTTGAGCTTTGGGGCTCAACATAATTTTTTTCAATAAAAATCATTTTACAAAGGACAATAAAAAACCATTTTACGAAGGAAATTCTAAGGTAGAACTTACCTCGTGACAAGAAAAGGACGTTCACAATTGGCACAACCTCAAAAGAAATTCCATAATAGATGCATAATTGTGAAGAACTTGGCCTTGTTCAACAAATTGATCAAAGTGGACCTGTAAATAGAAATAAACACCATATATTTTTTAAGTCAAATGAAAGTCAGAACAAAAGAATGAATCAAAACTATTATTATATTTCCTTTCCATGGATCAGAGAAGTGTTTGCCTTATATCTTCTATACAAAGTCGTATAAAATTCGTTCTCAGATTTAGTAAACTCACACTTAATCACAGGTACATCAGTAAGAGGAAGAACACTTAATCATTGAATATTCATGAACAAAAATTAGAAATCACTCAAAGGGACTGGACATCAAAAGCTAAATGAAAGCCCAATTCCTCATTCATACCTTCCCTCTTTACAGTATTTTTTTTTTGTCCTTCGCAACATCAAGGGCCTCAAGTTAGCTTGAAATAATTTCAAACCACGTTCATCACCTTCCTCAAAGGGTTTTTGAATTATTTTATACCATCTGAACACCACAAGGTTTGAATAACAAGAAAGTATCAATTTCTGCTGAAAAAAACAAAAATCAGACAAAGGAAAAAACTGTACATGGTACTGACTATCAGAGCATCTAGTGGGCTAAATTTCACAAGATTTATTTGTGAACCCAAGGTAGATAATTTTATCTTATAGGTTGTAGAATAAATCTACGTTCAAGGAAGAAATTTGTCCATAAAAAAGGGCATAAGCAAACTAGCAATGTAGAAAATGCTCTTTAAATCATCTAGGTAGTAGACAACTCCAAGGGCATCAGCTCATAGGTATTTTTTGCTTTGAAATTCAGATTCAAAGAGACTTATTACACTAAAATGTAAACATGAAACACATACAGGAAAATATGAAGAAGCATAGTGGTAGGAAATTTCAGAGATGGGAAGGAAAACTGCAACTACATTTGATTAGCATCAATTTATGGGTTGTTGTAAGTGAACTTTCAGACATGTTTAGTAAAACTGCAACTACATTTGATAAGCACCAATTTATTGATTTTTGTAAGAAGTACAAAAACCAAAACTTAAAAAACATGAATTAATTGAATGGAGTCTGAAGTTAAGGGTCAAAGGTCTTGGAATTTGTCAATTGAAGGTCTATAAGAAGAGAAGGATTATCATGGGTTTTCCTCTCAGTTCGAGAGGTTTTGGCCCTGGCTGACCGCCTACATATTGTGTCCTATTGTCTCATTTTTCTTTATGATTTGGTAGTTGTTTGATGATAGAAAAAACTAATAATAATGAAAGAAATAAAAAATTAATTAACAAAAGTAAAAACGCATCACAAGCAATTATAAAAGTAAGAGAAATCACCTACACTTGTTTCCCCTAGATTCCTCAACCAGAGCGACAATTGCCTGGGGACCTACAGTAGCAGAAAATGTCATCCTCACCAACAAAATGGATAATAGGATCATGCCAACATCAAGGGAAACCCCTCCTCAATACTTATTTTCATTATTGCAGTAGAAGCATCCCTTCTTGGAGATTTACCAGAGATTAACAGAAAGATATTTTTGAAAATCCATAATAGCTAATGAAGCAGCTCTATTATGTGCAGCTGAGGAGATAAAAACACAATTGCAAAAGAAGAAGAAAAAGGGCTAAGTTGATGCTTTTGGGAGTCAAAAGCCCATGTATGGAGAGATGTTATCCTAAATTATATTTCCAATCTTTGTAAACATGATAAATCATGGAAAAGTTTGAAATCAATGATTAAAAGGCCAAAGATCTCATTTTGTCCATAAAAAGAAGAAACAAACCATGTGGTGGTTTGCATTCCAAGAAATTATTACATATATGAAGCCTTAAGAGAGATGTAAAAATGAAGCTTAGGAAAAAGCATGGGCAGTAGAAAAAGAATGGAGGACTCACAAAGAAGTCTATTAAAAAGTGGAGGACAAAAAGGATTTTGAGCCCTTCCATGGTGAAAAAAGATCATCTCTGAACCAAAGTCACAATCTGCAAAATACCACCAAGGGGTAAGAATACACAAAATCTTGACAGAAAGTGTATAGCTATTATTTGTAACAATCCCTGAGCATAAATCTTGGTTTCCTCATTTGTGTTTCCAGGGTAATCTCGGCTGTTCACAGAGTATTTAATTGTTGTGTGGTTGTTGTGTTGCCAAGGTAATCTCAGTTGTTCACGGAGTATTTAATTTGAAAGACTGAGTTCACGCAAACCCTGTACAAGATTAGCCAACTCACTGGGAATTTATTTCATCCCTTTGAAGTTGATCAATTTCAATATTTGCAAATCTGGTAGATGCAAAGGCCTGATGGGAAAGATTTTCAAGTCATCCGATTGCAACTTTCCATCCATTTCGAGGCACTTCACGTTTGATGACATCTGCAACTCAGGATGCGAAAACCATAATCAAATAATTTTAAGCAATAAAATGCTTTGTTCCATATATCCAATATTTTCAAAGTAATGGGTGAATAAATAGAGAAGTAAATATGTGAAGTAGACTTGCCTGGATGAGTTGTTGATTCAAATCCTCGAAAGGCTTGTCAGTCAATTATCTTAACTGCTTTATCTGTCATGACATATTGTAGATCATATTGGTGAATGCCGATTAAAAAAACCTACTATTTAAATGCATTACTATATTCTCCGACCACTTGGGCTTTTGTGAAGTTTCCACATGCAAGGATCCTCAATAAATAAATTATAAACCAACTCTACATGTTTTTCAAAATGTGTGCAATGAATCACTATTTTAAATGACATGCGTGCCAATTCTTGTGGTATAAGATCTAGACATTGTATAAAGCAAAGCCATATTTTTTTTGCACGGGGGGAAGATCAAATATTTTTTACTCTTTCATCCTTCTCATGCAAAAACTCCATAGATTGACTTGCTGTAATGGATCTGAAATCCATTCTCTCTGCCTTTTTGCGAGCCATTTTCAAGATGATATTCGGTATAGTTACAACAAGTTCAACCCCATTTGTGCCTTTGGTTACAAGTTCTCTATGTTCTAACATGTTCAGTTCAGACTTTCCCATAATATCTGCCACTCTCTTCCATCGCCATCCTTCAAAAAATGAACTAATATCCATCAATGGATCTTTGCAGGCCTTGGGAAGATCCTCATTGGTGAAGAAGTAGGGCTCTATATTGTTCCTGAACGTTTCACCCTTCATGTTCTCCAGTTCTTCGATCACTTTGCAAAATTCATCTTTGTCCCCTTAAAAACGTAACACACTGTCCAATAATTTTATCATCAATGGAATTCCATCACACATCTCTATTATGTGGTAGACCTAGTCAAGATTTAATTTTCATTTTCGGTCATCACACATTTCCATCTTTAATAGAGTCATTGCAACGTTGGATGAAATGCTTGTCATTCGATACTCTTTTGGAGTTGTTTTCATTCGACATGATTTACGCACATTTCTGTCACATGCAGTAATAAGCAGGCTGAGCGTCGTTGCACTTTATTTAACAGGCGGCCCAACTCTCGTTGTCCATCCTCATGCTTTCTAATTTCTGGAATGTTTTTAGATATTGTCAGATCTTGTAATATCATTTTTTGCAGCTCTATTATCTGTGGATTCGAAATGCTATTGTGAAAGAGTTGAACCATTGAATATTTAGATCCCTAAAAGTAAACTCGTGAGAAGACAACATCTACCAGGGTAGTCTTCCCTGTTCCTCCAAAACCATAGATGATAACACCCCCAACATTTTCTTTACTTCCCCATTTTAAAAGATCCGTAACTTATTTCAGCGACTCTTCAATTCCAACTGTCTCAACAATATTTGAAGGTATTAATAATAATAATGATAAATTACTAAAATCAAATATATTAATTTAGCTATATAGTTACCAGCATGATCTGGATATCCTCTTGGAAAATGATGCTTCTCTTTAGACTTGATAATGTTTAGAATGTGAACATCCATTTGGGCATTAATTTTACTGTACATGGAATATAGGTCTCTTCGAACCTTGACGAGTTCTCTTTTCTTCTGTGAACTTTTGGAAAACCTGCAACCGAACAACGAAATTCAATATGAGTACTACTTATGTCTAGGTATTTAGGATGGGCTTTGGGTGCTAACGACAAAAAGATTCTACAATATCATGATACCATAGAAAATCTACGCAGTGTTCAGTAGTTGAGAACTCACTTGGAAAAACCGTCATCACCAATTTGAGATAAACACTCGTAGGTGCTATGCCTTATCAAATTTGCTCCATTTTCGATAAAATGCTGCATTTCTTTGGGGTTTTCTTCCAACGAATTTAGCAGTTTGGCCAAAAGAAATATTTCCTTCAAATTAAGGAAACACTCGTTGTTTTCAGACATATCTTCCAGTTTCTCCAAAAAATATGCAACGACAAGAAGTGCTTTGGTAGCACTGGTTGCCTTCCCTAATAAGACTAGAGAGCTTCTTGAATCTTTACCCACAATTTTTTACTGAATTCCATTAAGTCAAAATAATATTTAATATTAAAGTATATTGGTTTTCAAATAAAGTTTTTATAAATGCTAATAAAACAATCTAACATTTATATTAAATTATATTAAGTTTCAATTTTAGGTGCCGATATCTCTGTAAAAGCTGAGATATACTAGGGACGAAACACATTATATTCCCTTTGACATAAACTAGAAAGGATCGAGAAAACTCCATCCCGGCGTTGTCTCCCTTGCAATAGGGCTTTCCTCATGACTGAACCTGCCTTCTGTATCAGCACGATATCTGAAAGCCATGTGACTGAAATTGCATTCTGTATCAACACCTTATCTGAAAGTCACAATCTGCAAAATACCACCAAGGGGTAAAAATACAAAAAATCTTTGACAGAAAGTGTATATCTCTTATTTGTAACAATCCCTGAGCATAAATCTTGGTTTTCCCATTTTTGTTGCCAAGGTAATCTCAGTTGTTCATGGAGTATTTAATTGTTGTGTGGTTGTAGTAATTAAATCACTTGCTATTAGAAATTGCATTCTTGTGAATCATTTTCATTCTTTTTAAATTGCATGGTGGTTGAATTCCAGCAGTAACCACATTTCCAATGATCCAAAAGTGCAATTGCTATATCATTGGTTAAAAATACTTTTGGTGCTTTGTTTAAGTGTTGTGTGCATTTTACTTGCCTACATACAGCTCATTAAAGTATATTACCTTTCACTCTATTTGATGGGTTAGTACTTGCCACCTAAATTGCTACAACTAAATTTCTCCATGAACGCACAACTAGTCAACCTACAGCACTAATTATTCATTTATGCCTTTGCAGGTCCACTATATGGGTTTGAATGCAGTGCAATAGCATGCTACAGCCATATAATTCCAATCCACTGCACTTTGGCATACATTATAGCCACCACATGCTGATGTAAATATTTTATAACTATCTTGAAATTGGGAAACAATGAATAGAAGGAAAGCAACTTCATATAGCCATTTAAAACTCTGTTTATAAATGCATACAAGTTTTTCTTTTGTGCTTTGTTTATTAAATGCAATTGTAAAAGAAGAAAATAGAGGGCTAAGTTGAAGCTTTTAGGATTCAAAAGCCCATGGATGGAGAGATGTGATCCTAAATGGTCTTTCCAATCTTTGTAAACATGATAAATCTTGGTAAAGTTTGAAATCAATGATTCAAAGGCCAAAGATATATTTTTGTCAATAAGAATATGAAACAAACCATGTGGTGGTTTGCATTCCAGGAAAGCATTACCATAGAGGAAGCCTTAAGAGAGATGGAAAGATGAAGCTTAGGAAAAAGCATGAGCAGTTGCAAAAGAATGGAGGACTCACAAATAAGTCTATTCAAAACTAGAGGAAAAAAAGGATTTTGAACCCTTCCATGGTGAGAAAAGATCATCTATGAACCAAAGTCACAATCTCCAAGATACCACCAAGGGGTAAGAATACAAAAATTATTTGACAGAAAGTGTATAGCTCTTATTTGTAACAATCCTTGAGCATAAATCTTGGTTTTCCCATTTGTGTTGCCAGGGTAATCTCAGTTTTTCATGGAGTATTTAATTGTTGTGTGGTTGTACTAATTAAATCACTAGCTATTAGAAAGTGCATGCCTATGAATCATTTCCATTCTTGCTAAATTGCATGGTGGTTGGATTCTAGCAGTAACCACATTTCCAATGATCCAAAAGTGCAATTGCTAGATCACTGGTTAAAAATATTGTTGATGCTCTGTTTAAGTGTTGTGTGCATTTTACGTGCCTACCTACAACTCATTAAAGTAGACTACCCTTTACTCTACTTGCTGTTTGGTGGATTAGTGCTTGCCACCTAAACTACTACAACTAAATTTCTCCCTGAATGCACAACTGGTCAACCTACAGCACTAATTATTCATTTATGGCTTTGTAGGTCCACTATATGGGTTTGAATGTAGTGCAAGAGCATGCTAAAACCATATAATTCCAAGCCAATGCACTTTGGCATACATTATAGCCACCACATGCTGATGTACATATTTTATAACGATCTTGCAATTGGGAAACAATGACTAGAAGGAAAGCAACTTCATACAACCATTTAAATTTATGTTCATAAATACATACAAGTTGTTCTTTTGTGCTTTGTTGATTAACTACAGCCTGTCTTCCCTCACAGTGTACATTGATCAATTAACTATAGCCTTCACTCTGCAAACATGTGGAGACAATTAGCTAGCATGATAGATTTATAATTGACTAATTGCACCCTGATTACAGTGATATCAATGAGAAGTGGTATCAATAATTGCTATTTTGGTTGAACATATGCATATATGATTTTAATGGACAAAGAAATGTTTGAATGAAGTACTGCGATTGCACATTCAAACACAAGGAGAGCATTATTTATTTTTAACACAACAAAATTTGACTTACTTCCTTGGTTGAGAATTTTCCTTGGCACCATAAGCAGGTAAAACAAGAAGTCAAGCCATCGAAACCAGATTTGTAGAAAGTTATTCACCCCATGTAATGAATTCACATTGTATATTTTGATCTCAGATTATGATTGTGATATGCAGAGACAATAAATTTTAATTCTGCAAAAAGAAGGGGTCATAAGGTCGGTTAAATATTTATCTTATCGAGTAAGACCTATCAAAATAAAAAACAAAACAGTTTCAAACATTTGCAAGGGATGAAAGAAGCATTATTACCAGTAATGAGCAAAATTCCAGACTCTAGTTGTTTCAGGAAAACAACATGTTTTCCCTTAAAGCGTCCAGCTAGAAGGATCAGTATAGTTCTCGAAGTAATGTTGGACCTATATAGTCTTGAAAATTATATTTCAAGCAAGGATACCGACCATTACTTTGACAGTAGGATTACCATCATTTGTAACGGTGACACTATGTCCCCTGCCTGTGGATTGAAAAATTTTGTCCTGCACGACCCGCCAGAATATAGAAAATGCATAAAATATCAATCCACATACCCTACAAATGTTATATTTAAAACAATAATCTGAAAGGCTTGTGCAGCATAAATGCTTAGTGTGTGGAATCTTATATTTAAAGTGAGGTCATTCACATAAAACTCTGCACCTATAGCTTTCAAGGTATGGATATTGCATTTTCAAAGCATCTGAAGATGCAACATTGGAAATGGGGAAACTATAAAGCATTACCATTCCTTTAGGTCCTAAAGTGGTCTTTACAAGGTCAGCTATTTCCATGCCACCAACAAACGAAGCCTGCATCAACAAGCATCACATAGTTACTTATCAATATGAGTCGTCTTCGCATCACTGGCCTTCAGAAGTTATAGTGGGAGATGCCCATTTTTTTTCAAGGTCAACAATAAGAATGACTTACTTATGCCATACAAAGAGAACTTATTTGGCATGTTGAAATGGATTCTATGAGCATCGAGCTGGCCATCACCCGAAATAAGAACAAAAATGGGAAATCAAAGGAGATACTTACCATCTTGGCAGATTCACCCTTCTCATCCCTGGCATCGTCTTTAAATAACCTTTTATTCTGCATCAAAGCACAAAACAAACTATAAACCCTAACCCCTAATTGTAGAACCCTGTCACTGATGCAAGTCTAGTACTACAAAATGGGGATCAAAAGGGGTGTTGTTAACTTTAGAAGATCGACATGAAAGCAAGCAAGGGAATGTGGGAACTTACCCCCATGTTTGTGAGCAAGAAGCTTCAACTATATAATCATTTTCCCATTTTCCCATTCACCTCCTTTCCCCCCGAAGGCTTCTATCCTCCGAGAAAATATTTGTTGCCGAGAAAGCGAAAGGATCGAGTGTAAAGAGAGGGATTGGTTAAAAAAGTAAAGGAGAAACAAATTAAGAATTAGTGGAAACAAATTAAGAATTAGAAGTGAAGTTCTTTGTGCTATATTTTTAAGTGAAAGAGAGGTTGTTCTTATTGAAGTAATTGCTATGGTGCGAGTAATAAGGTATTTGAAAAACAAATGAGCAAATGGAAGAGGGAAAATGGCCCAAGGTTGTGTTTAATGACATATTGTGCAAAAGAAAGAAGACTTGGATGCGGAAAAATAAAAAATGGTTTAGTAAATGAAGTATTTTTAGCATGTGTCCCACAAACAGTAAAGAGAAAAACTTTTGTTATGGATAAGTTCCACAAATTTATTTGCGAGAAGGAGCTAGGGAGAAAGAAAAAGTACTATATTGAAGAGTTTAATCCCACTCATAATCATCAACAAAAAGAGTACATCGGGGTCAATATTCCTGGGAGAGCCAAAATTATTATTGCTCAACTAAGGACTAATTTTCATCAACTCCGTTATGAAACAGAGTGCTAGAAAAGACCAAAAGAAGTGTGGGAGGAAAGAGTATGTGTTTTTTCCTCTTCCCGAAAAGTGGAAATAGAAAAGCATTTCATTTTAGAATGTGAGACCTTCAAAGACAACAGGGTAAGTTATGCAGATATTTTGGCAACTAGCATTTGGAATAATTTATTCAGTGAGGGGTTTGTCGAGAAGTTGGGAGCGTTTATTGTGAGACTTCACAGGAAAAGGGTTGAATACAAGAGCCATATGGAGAAACAATTTGTCCCATAGGCTCTCTTTTGCCTCCAGGACGTTAAAATAATTTATTTATTTTATTTATTTCTATGGGGGAGGCATCGGTGATTACAGGTGGAATGGCAAAGGAAGTCAACACCTGTTGGGTATGCATCCAATCTTATTTGACCTAGAAAATGAATAAGTAAATGTTTTGTTTTTAAGGTATTGCAACAAGGATTGATTCAGGAGGATTCAAGATCCATCTCAAACATTCCAACCTTCATCAAGCCTTTTGAAAATTGGGTTTTATAAACCTTCGTTTGTTGGAATTGTAGAGGTTTCCCTTGGAGGAGGGGACCTGGATTAGGGACTATTGCGGAAGGTAGAGACATAATTTGTCTCACGAAAACTCATAAACATGATAGTTGCAAAACTCATGTATTTGACGGTCATTTGAAGTTAGCAGTCTAGAACAAGGTAGTAGAAAATGGCAAAGGGTTGGGGGATACTACTTTTATTTTTAGTTTGAGTTTTAGTTTTTCTGGGTTAGTTCTTGCCACCTAAACTACTACAACTAAATTTCTCCTTGAATGCACAGTTGGTCAACCTATAGCACTAATTATTCATTTATGGCTTTGCAAGTCCACTATATGGGTTTGAATGCAGTGCAATAGCATGCTACAGCCATATACTTCCAAGCCAGTGCACTTTGGCATACACTATAGCCACCACATGCTGATGTAAATATTCTATAATGATCTTGCAATTGGGAAACAATGACTAGAAGGAAAGCAACTTCATCCAACCATTTAAAATTATGTTTATAAATGCATACAAGTTTTTCTTTTGTGCTTTGTTGATTAACTATAGCCTGTCCACCCTCATACTATACATTGATCAATTAACTACAGCCTTCACTCTCCAAACACGTGTGGAGACAATTAGCTAGCATGATAGATTCATAATTGACTAATTGCACCCTGATTACAGTGATATCAATGAGAAGTGGTATAAATAATTGTTATTTTGCTTGAACATATGCATATATGATTTTAATGGGAAAAGAAATGGTTGAATGAAGTACTATGATTGCACATTAAAACACAAGAAGAGAATTATTTATTTTTAACACAACAGAGTTTGACTTACTTCCTTGGTTGAGAATTTTCCTTGGCACCATAAGCAGGTAAAACAAGCAGTCAAGCCATTGAAACCAGATTTTTAGAAAGCCATTCACCCCATGTAATGAATTCACGTTGTATATTTTGATCTCAGATTCTGATTGTGATATGCAGAGACGATAAATTTTAATTCTGCAAAAAGAAGGGGTCATAAGGTCGGTTAAATATTTATCTTATCGAGTAAGACCTATCAAAATAAAAAAAAAATAGGTTCAAACATTTGCAAGGGCTAAAAGAAGCATTGTTACCAGTAATAAGAAAAATTCTAGAGTCCAGCTATTTCAGGAAAACAACACGTTTTCCCTTAAAGCATCCAACTAGAAGGATTAGTACAGTTCCCAGAGTAATGTTGGACCTATATAGTCTCAAAAAATAGATTTCATAAGAGAAAACAACATAAAAGCACCATGCGTACCCAATGATCACTGAATAGTATCTACAAAAATAGATCTAAACATTAAATTATTAACAAGTCTATAGGAGTATTGAATAATGTCCATAAAAATGAGAGTGAAAACCTATACAAATATTGAAAAATGACTGTAGAACTTGATCCTAAAGCCTAAACCCTAGATTACTCAAAATACTTATATGGGTATTCAATAATGAAAAATGACTGTAGAACTTGATCCTAAAGCCTATACCCTAGATTACTAAAAAAAAATATATGGGTATTGAATAATGACTGTAAAAATTGATTTAAACGTAGAAATATTAGTTTACTTCAGCTTGATAGGCTTGGGCTTCCTCTTGTTAAAGAGGGGCTTGGGCATGTCTTCTACAGGATAGAATTTGGGAGCCTTTTTATCGGATTTGGGCACTTTCAGTTTTTTGGCATGTTGGGGAAAATTGCCTCTGTTCTTTTCCTTCAGGGCCCAAATACCTCTCTTTCAAAACTAGGTTTGTTGAAAGCACACATCTCCTCAAAACACTTTGTAGCTAATGTTTTCCCTTTAATTGAAAATTGTGTTTAAAGTGTCTTTAGTGAGGCACATGTATTCTAAAATATGTGTTATTTTAGCACGTAATACTCAGAATAGTGCATTAAATGTATGAGCAAAAAGTCAACACAACACTATGACACTACTTCTCCATGATATCTATTTTTTTCTTATTATGAAGTTCCAACCTACTAGAAATAGTTCAGTATGGTGCCCCCTTTCTAATAACTTGTTGTTTTCCTTTAGTAACCATATATATATATATATATATATATATATTGATTGTTGTTTGTATGGATGAAATACAAACATTTCCTAGAATGATCCTCCTTGAGCACACCCTCTCCAACACTGTTCGCTGTTTGCATGGTTGAAACATGAAATCTTCCAATAATAATCCCTTTTGACTACATCACCTCTCAATATTTACCTTTCTCATTGTAATAATTAACATGTGTGGATGAAAATAGGTCTAATTCAACTTCATAAAGAAAATAAACCATGCATATATGGCTAGGTTGAATTGCGTCATGTGGAGTTTCCAAGAAGAGGCTCACATGCGAGGTGTGGGAATAAAGGTTTATTTTCTCTAAAATAGTATGATGCCTAGAGAGGCTAAAATAAAAAAGGATAAGGTGTATAAAAATAGCAAAAGGCCCTCAAGAAAGGCATCTCTTCCTAGGCTAGATTAGAGCTCTAGGCATCCTCTAATTTTGAACAAAATACGATGGTGGGATTTCAAATAAATTGATGCCCTAACTATCACACCAAGAGGGAACCCTTGAAGCTCCTTTGACTTGAGGATTTCTTGAAGGTTTGCACTTTTTAGTTCATCATTCAAAACCTATTATCTTAAATATAAATTATCATTGGATGAGCCTTTACCACGGTATGTCTCCCAAACCTTAGTCTCTTATAGTATGTCTCTCAAATAAAAATTCATGGAAAGTCACCCTGGCTTCTCCAAAAGCTCACACTTTAATTGAATATTTCCTTGCCTCACTTTGAAGCCTAGTATAAACACATCAATCACAAGTGAGGGATTTTGGAAGTTTTGACCTTAGGAATTCATCATTTTTTAATATTCCTAAACCCGAGGTCATCTTTCCCTCAAGCCTTTCTTGGAGTCCTTCTTTTGATTCTAAAGCAAGGAACCTATTATCTAATCCTCTTCTCTGAATGGGCATTGGAAATCACAATATGCATCGTTATTGTTCTCATCATTCTAGTAATTTCCCTATACCGAGACTCCTCCCATCAGTGAACGTTCATAAAGAGCAGGGGAAATTTAATGAGGTGATAGTGGGTCTTTGTCCCATTGTTTCCACTTGATCTAGTAGTAGTCCCATTAGAACCCCTTCTAGGACCCTTGCTAAATTAAGCGCTAACATTTTTCAAAAACAAGTATAAAGTAGATGGCTCACTTGACAAGAATAAAGCTAGGCTTGTGGCAAAATTTTTTACACAAAAGAAGGGGTCTATTATGAGAAGAATTTTTTTCCCCATAGCAAAATGGGATACCATCTGGACACTCTTTGCCCTAGAAACTAAAAAAGTTGGGAAGTCCATCAAATGGATGTAAAAACTGTTTTCTTGAATGGAGATATGAAAGAGAATATTTTTGTGTCCCAACCAGAAGTATTTTTTATGAAGGGTTAGGAACATAAAGCATGCAAGTGGTAAAATCCTTGTATGGCCTCAAGAAAGCACCACGAGCTTGGTATAATAAGGGATTAGGGGAATAAGGGCTTAGGGGTTAGAGGTTTAGGGTTTAGGAGAATAGTGAGTTAGTGGTTAAGGGGTTAGGGATTGGGGGCTTAAGGGTTAGGGGATTTAGGCACATTTAGGGGTTAGGGGCATAATGAGTTAGTATTTAAGGCATTAGGGATTAGGGTTATGGGAATAATGAGTTAGTGGCTAAGGAGTTATGGATTTAGGGGTTAGGGGTTAAGGGATTTAGGAGCATTTAGGGGTTAGGGGAATAATGAGTTAGTGGTTAAGGGATTAGGGATTAGGGGCTTAGGGGTTAGGGGATTTAGGCGCAGTTAAGGGTTAGGTGAATAATGAGCTCATGGTTAAGGTATTAGAGATTAGAGGCTTAGGGGATTTAGTAGTTAAGGGTTAGGTGAATAATGAGCTCATGGTTAAGGGATTAGGGATTAGGGGCTTAGGGGATTTAGCAGTTAAGGATTTTAGAGGTTAGGGGTGAGGGGTTAATGGGTTAATGGTTAAGCGTTAATGGTTTAGGGGTTTAGGGGTTTAGGTGTTAGTGGTTTAATTGTTTAAGGGTTTAAAGGTTTAAGGTTTAGGGGGTTAAATGGGTTATGGTTTTAGGGTTTTAGGGGTTTAATGGGTTAGGGTTTGGGAATTAGGGCTTAAAGGGTTAGGGGTTAAGGGTTAGACGTTTAGGGTTTATGGGGTTAAATGGGTTTAGGGGTTTAGAGGTTTAAGGGGTTAGGGGATTTAGCAATTAAGGGTTTTAGGGGTTAGGGGTTAAGGGGTTAAGTGGTTAGAGGTTAAGGGGTTAGATGTTTAGGGGTTTAGAGGTTTATGTGGTTAGGGGATCTAGCAGTTAAGGATTTTAGGGGTTAGGGGTTAGGGTTTGGGGGTTAATTGGGTTAGGTTTTTAGGGGTTTAGGGGTTAATTGGGTTAGGTTTTTAGGGGTTTAGGGGGTTAAATGGGTTAGGGGTCGGGAATTAGGGTTTAAGGGGTTAGGGGTTAACGGTTTAGAGTTTTAGGGTTTAGGGGGTTAAATGGGTTAGGGGTTTAGGGTTTAGGGGTTAACTGGGTGGGGGGTTATAGTAATTTATTGGGTGAACAAGGCATAATCTAGTTGTAGTAACCGTAACTTGGTCAAGTTGTTATAGTTAAGCAAATACTTGGTTGGGTTCCCAAGTTCCAAAAAAGTAAGGGTAATTGTGAGGGCATGATAACGAAGGAGTGTCAGTGTATGCCAAGGAATGAAAAGGCATGCTAACACATGCTAGAAAGTTTCAATGGATTTTGAGGAGTGTTAGGGAGTGCCAAGACATTGCAAGGGAGAACTAGGTCAAAGTGCATGGAAATGAATGAATAAGAGTGTGTGCCAAGTAGTGTCAGCGCATTCCAAGTGTCTCGAGGATAAAGTGTCTTAGGAGAAGGCTAGAATAATACTTGCAGGAGGTAAGCCTATGGTTACATAAAGGGTTGGAAAAAGTAGTTTTAGACAAAGGGAAGCTTTGGGTTGGGCACAACATTTATTTTCCAATGACTTGGTTGGGTTCCCAAGTCGCAAAAAAAGTAAGGATATCTATGATGACATGAAATCTAATGAATACCAAGGTGTGTCAAGGAATTCCTAGAAGTACTAACACATGTTAGGTAGTATCAAGGCATGATAGGCATGCCAAGATCTGGCAGGTGCCAGGGTGTGGCATGAACACATGTTAGGGAGTGTGAGGGCCAAGTGTCAGGGAAACATTAGGGAGCACTAGTTTCAAATGCATGGAAATGAAGTATCAGCCAGTTCCAGGTGTGATAAGAAGGGAGTGACATGGTATTGTAAGAAATTCCAAGGCATTTTAGAGTGCTAGGGAAGCATACAAATATGTTCCAAGTGCCAAGGTGTGCCAATGCGTGCTAAGGAGTGTTAGGGAGTGCCAGAAAAACACAACAGAGCACTAGTTCAAAATTAATAAATGAATGAATAAGAGTGTGTGACAGGGAGTGTTAGCGAGTTCTAGGTGTCTCGAGGAGGGACTGACACTGTATGATAGGAAGTACTAAGTCATGTTATAGTGTCAGGGCAACATGCATCCAAGATGTGCTAGGTGCTAGGGTGTGCCAACATGTGCTAGGAAGTGTTAGGGACTGTCAGGGAAAAACAAGGGAGCATTTACATTGTAGCCATTGCGTTAAAGCAAGAGGTCCATCAATGCCTTTTTGTATGTGTTTATAAATTGGAAGAGAGAAATTAGAAACAAGAAGGGCCTGAAATAACTGAACAAAGAAATGGAGGTCACTAGGATAAAGTTGATGGCATTGGATTTGGTAGTTTCGAACTGTCACAAGGGAATCCAAGGCAACCATGACCTGATTGAAGAAGTGGAAAAGAAGCTAGCAATTCACATTGAGGAAGATATCAATCCATTTTCGACTAAATCAGATATATAACTGTTGCTCTCTCTACTCACAATATTTCATTGAGATTGTGTTAGGTATCTGTTATTAACCTATTCCTGTGTTTATTTAAATGTATACTGTATTGATAGCCCAAAAATGAGGCATTTTGGATTTTCTATAGTTTGTACTAGTTCTAAAAAAAAGAAAAAGCATAATATGCCCAAGAATATTAGTGTTGGAGCACCTATGGTTTGGGAGAAAGGATAAGGGGTTCTAGGAGTTAATGGGTTTAAGTTTTTAGGATCAAGGGGTTAAGGGTAAAGGGTAAAGAGTTATGGCTTATGGGATTTAGAGGTTAGGGAGTTAATGTATATGGGGTTTAAGGGTTAGAAATTAATGGCTTAGTGGTTAAGGGATTTAGGGGTTAAAGATTAACCATCAAGGGCTTACATGTCAGGGGATTTAGGGGTTAAGTGCGTAAGGGTTATTTTATTTAGGTGTCAGTGGGTTAAGGGGTTAGGGGTTAATGAGTTTAAGGGTTAGGGGTTATGGGCTAAGGGTCAAGGTCTAAGAAGATATGGGATTAGGGCTTATGGGGTTCAAATATTATAAGTTAGTGGTTAGGGTTAAGGTGTTAATGGCTTTGCGTTTAAGGGATCAAGGGGTTAATTTGTTATGAGTTATGGGTGTAGGGTTAAGGGATTGTGGCTTTGGGGTTAAAGGGATAGGGACTTTAGTGTTTATGGGTTAAGTGTGTAAGAGTTGTGATAATGTGGCCCCTAACCCCCTTTTCAAAACTATTAGGGGTTCCCCTATCAATTTCTCTCATTTCCTTACCTATAGGTCCCATAGCCCCTATGCCATAAGGCCCTAAGGCTCCTTCTCATTCTCTAATGTTAGGATTATAGATCTCATTAAACCATGCTCGAACCTCTCACTTCTACCCATCCATGCTACCCTTATGTCCCCTTTCCCCGCTCAATACACAAAAATACCCCCCTCCCCCAAAATTCATGAGAATTGAAAATTTGCAAGCGATCCTTTAACAACAACTTCACAACTACTCCATTTATAATGGTGTCTTGCAGCTATTAGATGTCATTTCATTGAGCTACTGTGATAGGTGAGAGCTATGCATAGCTCACTAAAGGTGTATGAAGAGGCTATTAGTCTATTGGCTATATAATTTGACTCTTTTTATTTGTAAATTAGCAAAATGGAAGATATGTGGAGACAATCTCCATTATTCTTCTTTCACTGGGCCATGTAAAATAAATGAAGAAAATAGTCTCAACCACTAGGAGAAGTAAAGTTGAGAACAATAATTAGCATGAACAAACAAAGAATCCATTGAGTTAAGCTTATAGGGGTCTCCCTTTGTAAACAAGCATCCATAAGCTTGTTAGAGTTAGTATGAAACTTTACTAGAGCTTGAGTAGTCTTCACATCACCAACCACATCCAACAGAAAGGTACCAACCCATATAATAAAAATGATGTCTCCAAATAAGATGTAGTTAATACCAATAACATCACCTTATGAATATATTACAATATGATTTGGAAAATACATTTCCATACATGCGTCAAGGAAACAATCCATTTGGTTAGAAAAATGAATTCTTTTTGAAGACCTCAAGAAACCCCCTTGAAGGATACAAGAAGGGTTTGAAACCATAGAATGCAAATCGATCTATGAACCCTATGTCTGATGTGTTTTGTGCATGTGTTTGTTCACTCGGTTTGACATGTGATAGACAATATATGAAGCCTTTTTTTCCACATATCATCTTCATTAGATATCATGTTGTTAATAATGAAGTGTCTAGATTAGAGTTAAAGTTGTTATTTTAGTTTGTTGTCTTTTTTTCTCTTTGACAGTACGAATCTTTCTGGTCTACTGTGCTTAGGTATTTTGGCTTTCAAATATTCAAGGAATATGTGAGATAATATAATACCATATTGTAATATTTGAGATAACATGATGAACTATTTAGCACAATTTATGGTGTTGGACTGATTGAGATGTTTATTTTTGGATGGATGGATGTACATATCTTTAGCCAATAGACAAAACTCACTAAGCATTGTTGCAAGTATGTTATTGACATATTGAAGTCCCATTGAGACTTAGAGGTAGAATATTTAGACTTGTATGTTGTCACCTATCCGGGTGTGATGATACCTTGTGGAGGTAGGCAAAATTTCCATTTTTTAAACTCTTGGATATATCCTATACGCTCTTTAGAGAATTTCAACCTTTTAAAGAAAATTACAAACAAATGTACATTCATGCAATAATTACTAATTGATTTGGGGGTGACTCAAAAAATTGTAGCATGTTGGCTTATTGAATTTGTTAGTAAGTTAGGGTTTGATAAATTTGTAAGCTTCATTGGGATTTATTGTGGTTGTATGTGTTTTAGAGAAGCGATTTTGGAGTGGTGGTTGTGCTTCCTTTATTGAATTTGATTTCTTTGGTTCTTCTTCTTGTGCATGCCCATTGTGGTATCTTCTCGTTTGCAAATATTTTATTATTATGTACATAAAAAGTTCTTGTTACATCCTTGAAAAATTTGCACGATTGTCCTAATTTATCTCTATAATAGCTTGAGTTGTCTCGCTTCTTTCAATTGGGATGGAATTTTCCACCTCAAAAGGGTTCTTAGTTGTTGTCTAACTAAATTGTTACAACATTTTTTCTTGTTTTATTTATTTATTTATTCTTCAAGGAGGTGTTTCCTTTAAACTCTAGAAGAAGCATTGCAAGTGGCCTGATTATAGTAGTCATCAGAAGCTGTCTATGATCATGGGCAAGACAACCCTCACAGGGTGAAAATTGGGTATGTTATACCTATGGAAAACTTTGGCTAACATCCAATTAGATACGTTATACATAGTTCACAATTAGGAGATCACAGACCATACAGTTTCACATAAAAATGCACTACTACTCAAATATCAGGGTAAGTGCAAGATTATTTATTGAATGTAGTTTAGTCACATGATACAACTATCCCACAACTCTATAGTAGAGAGACCAACATGGAACAACAAACTTAAAATCGATCGATGCACTCATTTTCATGGGAATTTCATGAACATTTTTATTTTCTTATATAATGCACTTTTACCCACATCTTGAGATCACACAAAAATGGTATTCATAAGAAAGTTTTCTAGGTGAAGTAATTCATTTTTCCTACAAGATCAAGTTATGTAGCTATAATGTCTCGTGTTTTTTTGTACATCCGATCGGAAACATATCTCGCTGGAATTTTGAAGGAAATGCCACTCAAATTATCAGAGAATCTCCAGTTGGTCTCATTAAAAAAGTATGTTTCTCCTTATATGTTGATTATTCATTCTCTTCACTGTGTTTTTTATATAAATTAATTTCAATTCATTCATATCATATATACTCCAGCTCTTGGTCCAAATTTAAAGGTCGAATTCTCAACATTGTTTGTTGTTCTTTATTTGGAAAGTGCTTGTGGTTTGAAGAGGTTGCAAGAGATGAGAATCTCAAATATTTTTTGACTAGGCCAATGCAAGTTTTATAGGTAGAATGTGCGGCTTCAATCCCTGATGTATCAAAATTTGGCCACGCATTCAGGAGCTAGAATGGTCATCCTTCACCCACATTTATCATGAGCTCAATCAAATAGCAGATAAGCTCTTAGAGGAGTCATTCAAGTAGCCAGTTGATGAACTATCATCAGGATCAAGGTTGTGGCACACCCAAAAAAAAGGCGAATCGCAAAATTTAAGCTAACAAAAACCTCTACTCATGAAGCTGGCAACTTGTCTCCCTCAAGGACCACTGCCTTCTCCTTCATCAGGCAATACTTCCTCAACAACTCACTCAAATGCATCATTTCTATACCCCCAACAATATATTTATGTTATTGTGCCCATAACATTTTTCGAATAATCTAATGTTTCATAGGTGAATGTAAAATGCCAATTTACTATTTGAAAACCAAATTTTCATCCCTTGTACCTAATGAGCCTTCTTCATTGAATATTTTCTTGAATGGTGTTTTGTTTACTAATTTTTATCATTCAATTATTTCTTATATGTCAGGATTCTTCTCTATTTCATGCCTTACGACGTTTCCTTTGCAACATCTCGTGCAATTGCTCGTTTAAATTTGTTCACATATTTAAAAAAATAAACAATTTTAATTCATGGAATGTAAATCAATTGACAATCACCTTGTTATGAAGTATTATGTTAAAACATGAGATTCAAAGTTCAAATCCCCTTGAGTGGCCAACGAAAAAGTAATATTTTTTATCTATTTATTTATTAAACTTTTAGAATGTGGTTTAATGAAAAAGGAAAAATATAATATAAAAGAAATAAATATGACATTATTAAATTTCATGTGGTTTGAATATCTATTTTCAAAAATAAAAAAATATAGTTATCCACTATCCACTCATGGATATTTCAATGCAAACTTTTGAATGCTAATGATTTTGTCCTAATTGCTAACTATCTTAAATGGGTTTCATCTTAATTGTCATTGTCTTAAGCCACCATTGTCTTAAATATAAAGTTTTGTCTTAAATATTTTTGTCTCAAAGTGCTTTTGTCTTAAATCTAAAATTTTGTCTTAAAATATTTTTGTCTTAAATTGCTTTTGTCTTAAAATATTATTGTTTGGTTTTGTCTTAAATATAAAGTTTTGTCTTAAAATATTTTTTTCTCAAAGTGGTTTTGTATTGAATACAAAATTTTGTCTTAAAATACATTTGTCTCAAATTGTTTTTGTCTTAAATATTTTTGTCTCACATAGTTTTTGTCTTAAACATAAAGTTTTGTCTCAAATTATTTTTGTCTCACACTACTTTTGTCTTAAATTTTATATTTAGGACAATTCAATTGATATTTAATTTTAATATAAAGTAATTAAAATAAAAATTAAATTTTTAAGACAAAAGATTTCTTTTGTCTTAAAAATGCCGTAGTGTAGTAGTGACGGTTTGCATTCCTTAAAAATTGTCAGAGTCGAATCCCCTTCTTTTGTAACAAGATGGAAAGAGTTGAGGTGAAACCCTCTATCTCTTCATAACATGACCGAAAAAATATTATAATACCTATAATATGGCCGGAATAATAAGTTCAACGGATAGTTGATATAAATTAACCTTCATTATAGAAATTTATATAGCAGACAGTTTTTATTGAGTCGGGTTACTTCCTTTTTACTTGTGAAGGATGGTAGGTTGAGGCTGCCCTGTTAACCCATATTTGCAATCATAAGAGAGCTTCGTGAGCTAATCTTCAAAATTTGAGCCCTAGAAAAGAAGCAAAGAAGTAGTCACTGGTTAATTTTTATACTTTCAAAGGAAGATATGATTCAAAGCTAGCTTATTATGATGACAAGCTTTTTGAGTATGAAGGAGATGTAGTTGAATCTCTGAAGGTATAGACCCGTTTTGATGTTCAGTATGGAAAGCCCTATTACAAGTGGGGCCATTAAACTAACTTTACAGCAATGATACAAGGGTGTTACGAATCATTCGTAAGACACAATTCAAGGAATGAAAACCTCATGTAACAACTAGAAATATTTTTTATTTTTATTTTAAATACCAACAGAGGGTTACCAAATAAGTTATCTGAAGTACTGGATATTAAGCGGTGTTGAACCCTTAGTTAAACTGAGAGGGGGGAGTGAATCAGTTTAAAACATTCATGGACTTTTAAAACTTTTCATTAAACATTATTAACACCTTCATTTCATGATCAACATAATGTGTGAACAATCTTTATTTGTGAGAAACAATTAATAAGTAGATTAGGTAATGTACTAGCAACCTTAATGTGTGAGCAACAAGTATTAGCAGAAAAGATATACCATATCAACACATAGACATCATGCACATAGACACCAGAAATAAGTGGAAACCCATAAAATGAGAAAACCACATCTTATTATTTTTCTGATGCAAAGGCAAGCTTCAACTCCCTCTCACCACTAATTTTATGTAGGCTCCTACCCCAATTCTGCAACCTACAACTTGCAAGGAAGCTCCAACTCCCATCAATTTTCTACAGGCACCAACCTACAGGAGTCTCCTACCTCAGTCAGCTACAACTGACATCTATCAAGCTACAACTTGATAGGGAAGCTCCAACTTCCTTACTCTTTCAAAAGAAAACTCTTGCTGATTTACCTTGGATATCAGCTCTGTTCTGTATCATCTTCACTGCTGTGCATCAGTCTTCATATCTGTCTTATATCATTTATGCATCTTCTCAGATTCACTATCAACTCCCCCTTCTTCTTTGCCTCACTGCTTCATTTCTGCATCCTCTAACCTCTTGCGGCTTTCTTATATTCTTCACTATCTCTTCAATTCTACTGCAAACTCTCTTCTTCTTCTCTCTCTGTTTTCGTAACCTTATACCCTTGGATATTACCTATTTTATACAAAATAGCTTCATGGTTGTTTGCATTCTACTGGGAATTTGAAATGGACAGCCATGCCTCTTTGACTTTTGTCTCCTCATTTCTTTTATCAACTCATTCAGAAAAATATAACAATATGTATTAATTTCAAATTTACAGTGGGATTTTTGTTTTCCTCCAGAGACTTGCCAATGCATCACTAACAATAAAAAATCAATTACAACATTTACATTCCCATTTTCAGTTACATATATAAAATTTACTCAGTCTTCTTTCCAGATCTTGGCCTTCTGGTTTTGTCTTCTCTGTTGTTGTCAGGTAACTGCTCTACATACCTCTACTATTTTCTGCAATTGTGTATCTATTGTTGTCAAGTAATTGTTCTGCATACTCTGTTCACTGTAATTGTTTGCACCTATGCATGTACACTTGTCAAACCTGCAATCTCCATTTACCTCTGTCAGGCCCACTTTTTCTCCTGCTCTATGCATATAAAATGCATTTCCTAATTTATGCCCAATTTATTTCAATCTAGGCAACTCACAGCTTTTATTTCTATGCATCTGAAAATAATGCACTCCAAATAATCTCTATCCGGAAATTTAATTTAGTGCGGAATCTTCATTATTCCATGGTTATGGGATAGATCTGCATATAAAAATTAAACCAAAGTTCACCTTGTAATTAAGGCCCACCTAGTCTTTGGTCCTCGATTTATAAACCTGCAACCATATTATAAACCTCCCTCCTTAATATTTCATTCAATAATGCGCAAGCTTCTTTTTAAGAGGTTATAAACCAAATGTCCATTAGAAATCCTTACGGTTATCATATGGGTTATTACCCATTTCACATGAATATCCAACCCTCGACCTTTGCACTTATATGCTTCATTTATAACAAATGTAATATTGGCTCACACCATTTCTATAAACATAATATACCAATATATAATACATTTTTCTACCCAATTTTTTGAAATGTTGCATAGTATCCTTGACTTTGGCTTAAACCCCGAATTGTAATGTGGCCCAGCAAAATGTATTATATCCAATTTAATCTTCACCCTTAGTTAAAACAACCCAGATTTTAATCTATATGTGGAAGTATTAATTTCTGCTTCAGTCTATGGTTAAAACCCATTTTATAAAAGAAACTCAACCAATGTTCGAACACTGGGTTCAAACCCTTCTCATGAATATTCAGATTAACATTTGAATAATCCCACTATCCCAAAGTTGTAACCTTCACAACATTAAACTAAAATTCCGGTGCCATAATAAAGTAACCTTTGGGCCCACAATATTGAACCTTTTTCTATTTTTCAATGCGATTAATTGAAACTGAATACTTCCGATTGCGATTGATGCATTTGCAAATGTTCCGATGTGATCCCCTTACTCCAATGTGATTGATGCAATTTCAAATGTTTCGATGCGATGCCCTTACTCCGATGCATTTGATGCATTTGCAAATGTTCCGATGCGATTAATCGTAGTCGCAACTTTTAATAGAATGCTCCGATGTTCTATTTTCCTCCGATGTGATTCGTGAGGGTCCCACCTTATAATCTTCATGCGTAGAGGTTCCTTTTTAATAAGGCGCTTATTTCATAACTGAGCCTCTTCTTTGATTTCTACTTTCTAATTCATTAATCAAATTCAGGGAATTTGATGAATGAATTTCTGTAGTCCAATGACAAAAGGTCCTTCGAATATGACCTTTGGTATTTTAAATAAGCACCGCACTATAAGACCTTTGTTTTATTTGAATGGCGTGCTGAGACTATATCTCCCTATTTGATAAGTCTTAGTCTTTATAACAAGCGCTTTAGTAATGTTTGAACAAGATATAATAATCCACATTCATAACGTGCCTTTGATATAAGCCAACCATACCATATAGTTGGATGAATCATATCTTAAACCTTCATAGCATATATTAACTGCAATAGACCCTCTCTTGCATTTACATTAAAGGGCTTGGGTTAACACATATCAAAAAGCCTTCGACCTTGGTTTAACTCTAAATGCACATATATATATATATATATATCCTGTTAATAAATCTCAACTTAAACAAGACCTAATAGACGTTAAGTCCACCGGTCCCACAACTCAAATAAGCGCACCTTGGTTTAAGCATCGAATGAATCCGACGGTCTGGCTTATGTCGCGCTTCAATCTTTGATCGGACGACCGCAAGCGAATATCGCAAATTTTTTTAGTCCGAGCTTTAAAGGCTCAAAAAAACGCGATGAGAGCAGTTTTCTAAACCCGCTCAAGGACACGTGTCTGCCAGTTCATGATATCACGTTATTTTTGTAAAAACAACTTACAGCCTTATGACTTGCATGAAAACCGCTTTTCGCCTCCAAACAACGTTCACTGTTCACTTATCCTCGGGGTTTCACTTCTTCCCTCGTTCAAGGTTCCGCACATCGTTTGTTATGTATAATTTCGCCTCTTTTGTTTACAATCCCGACTCAATACAGAATTTTTCACTATGCGTTCTCTTTAAACCCATCTCCGCTGCTATGAGGTTGTGGCTTTGGACTCCATGATATCAAACCAAATCAAACAAACAGAGATCTATTATAACATAAATATCAGAGGGTTTAAGTCATTTCATCCTCCATCTGAGTTGTAACCAGAACACTACGATCGGTGTCGATTATTATGAATCGAGTACAACAAAATCTACGTGGCCTCATCAGTATCAAAGAAGGTATCCGATACCATCAAGACTCTTTTACACAAAATAATGCGTACTTAATTTAGATAGAGGGACATGGATTCACTTGCATTCAGGAAACACAAACCGACACTCTAATTGCAACCAATTTGATCAAGACCATATCCGGCCCCTCTTTCACAGAGATTCGACTCACCCTCAATCTCTTACACACTCAATTAATATTAGCATGGATTACTCATAATGCCTGAGAACAAATTTACCCATAGTCTACTTAAAGCAGGAACTTCATTAATTTATGCTCACGAAGTACTGAAACAAATACATATTTCACAGAATTCAGAATCAGTTTCTTTCATACATATCCGAAAGAAATTACTTACAAATTTCTTGTTATGGCCAGATCTTCGATTCAAATGGCCTCCTACTACTCTGCCTCTTCAGCCTTCTGACCCTATGTAGTTCTATAGAGTCTTTGCAGGTCTCTCCAGCTCTTCAGTCCTCTGCTCTTTGTCTGTCTCTTTTGCCTTTCTTTTGCTATTTCTCTTTGTCTTTGTTTCCTCTGATGTCTCTGCTACCTTTCTGCCCCTTGATTGATGTTTCAGGTGCTCCTCCTTTGTCATCTCCTTTGCCATCAATGACAACATTTCCAACATGCGGCTGGGTATAACACACCAAGGAATCCTGGGAGAGGTTAGAGTATCTTCGTTTAGAATTCTATTTTTTTTCAATATTTTGATCAAAGAATAACTACATAGAGAATGAGAACCAACATCGAGACACGGATAAGGTGGTTAGCCTAACCACCACCCATGTAATCCTTGTCGTCCATATGTACCAATAAATCATGTACATTTACCTTGACAGCTGGCATAAAACATAACAGAGGAAACAACCACTTATCAAAATGCATGCATAGGTATCGACAGAATAATGCATGCGATGGTGAAATGAAATCTCGAGTGATACAATGCAATCTATTTACGTTCGAGGTGGTAAAACTTAAAAATCCCAGCAATATAACATATAGATAAAACCATTACAGAACCCAAGTCGAGGGTGCACTAACATAGGGAAACTATCGTATTTACTATTTAGTATATGTTACACAATTTTCAAGGTTCGCCAATGACCTAGTGCTACCATGGTTTAAGATAGTAATACCGAGTCCACATCGTTTGGTTTTAAAAATAACATCAAAGATGCGCGGCAAGAAATTTCATACATAGAGTATGAAATGGGTGTTAATAATTTCAAAGTTACAAAACAAAAAGGGGAGTTCTCAGAGGTATCAAGACCACCGATGTATGTTTCAAATTTGTATCCAGTTTGCATTAAAATAAAATAGTGTAAAATCTTGTGCATAGAATATGGATTTTAATACACCTTTATGAATTGCTAAGTCCTTTTTGGTTGCTCGAAGAAATTCTGATGTTACATATAGATAGCTCCATCAATTCCACGAGGTACAAAAAAAACAACTGAGAAAAGAAAATGTAATGAGGTGCATTAAGAAAACATGTTAATAGGGCTATAATAAAAATTTTACCTTGTTTTATTCCACAATTTGTTGTTGTAATCTATCATTTGAGGGAGAGATGATATAAGGATTCTATTACTAGATTATGGTAATGTATCATTTGAGGAAGAGATGCTACAAGGAGTTTATAGTAGATTGATAGATTTTTTTATTGATTACTATTATAATAATAGTATGATTATTATAAGTTATAATGTTTAATTTTGAATAAGAAATATTTATTTTTCAATATTATTGAAAAATTCCAACAAATAAATCTAATTTGTTATTTTAGTATTTTGGATAAGAATTTCTATTTTGGTTTTGTTCTTTTATTTCCAAATGTTAAATTGCAGTTAATTCTATTATCACTGAAAAACATCACATTCTTCATTGATAGTAAGTACTCATATGAGTATGTCACTATGAGTTTTTGAGTTTTTTTCTAGAAAATATCTTATAAACATTTTGGATTCATTGTGAAATGTATGTACAAAGTGTTTTATAGTGTTTCTTATGTTTGTATTTTCAATAGAAAGCAAATCACATACTCTTCCAAATTGATTAGGGATCCAAATTTGCATATCTCGTGAGTTTTATAAGACATTTTGTGAATGATACCAAAACATACCAAGAAGGTTACTTAATCTATTAAAGTTCAATATATAATACATGTGGTCAAATGCTTCTAATTTTCTCGAGATGTTGCTAACTATTATGAATGCAGGTCGAGAGAGGTGAAGGGGAGGTGGCTTCTACACAGTTTTAGGAAGAAGCTCTAAACCATGTTTATCGATGTCACATGGAAAACACCCTAGCAGATTTCAATGGTGCAAAAGAAGTGCTAGACAAATATAGGAGATTTGTTTTTGACAACCCAAGATCCATCTAAATATTTTACAAGTAGAGAGTATTTTACAGTTCCCATGATATCGAAATTAAAGAAAATTCCAAAGAGGCCCTATTGTCCCTTAGAATAAATTATTCAAATATATTAATTTCTCACTCATAGTGTTGTGTTAACCATGTAGTAACACACCTTGCTATGTAGTGTTATAACAGGTTTTTTTTTTTAAGACTTAGCAAATTTCAAAGATGATATGCTACTTCTATTTTTAAGTAAAAGGTGATATACATACATACATACATACATACATACATACATACATACATACATACATACATACATATATATATTATTTAATTTTTTAGTTTAAAAATTTGTATTTTTTATTTTATTTTATAAAATATTTAAAATTTTATATAATAATAATAATTTAATTTTAATACTGTCATCAATTTTTTCTATATTTAAATTTATGTAAAATTATTAAAATTTTGAATATTTTACAAAAATAATTCATTTATTAAAGACAAATAAAATTTACCAATATTTTTACATTTTTAAGTTAATTCTTGTGATTCAAATGTTCTTTAATTGTAATAAAAAATATGTAATGTTCTTAACATCTTATACTTAATAACATGTTCTTCTTTAGTGTATAACCAATCATTCTCTACCCTTGTCTGCCTCTTTACATAAGTTGAAAATATAATTCTTAAAAATTCACATTACTTATTAATTTTCTTTTGAGCATCTTCTAACAGAGAAAGACTCAAAATTCATGAGTATAGATTAGTTACACTTTTGAAGTCCAATGGTTTTCTTCCACCATTCTTAAAGATTTTTATTACTAAAGCAACAACTCCAATGCATAGTAGTGAGTTTAAGGAAAATAATTGAGAAATTCATTTATCTACCTAAACCTATTACATGTTCAATTTTTTATCCCTCTAACATATGTATAAATACATATACTGAATGCCAAGGACTAAACCCTACAACACTTGTTAATAATGAGAATTAGTTTTTAAAGAGATATGAATACACATTTGTGAAAACAACAAATACAAGTTGCAAATGGAGTTACCTTTACTACTAAAACTTTAAAACTTTCTAATTCTTCTGTAATACCATGTCTTTATTCCTAAAAATTAAATATTGATAGGTAATAATATTCACTTGCATTGTATTTCAAAGATACATAATGATCGTTAGTGTTTGATAAGATTTTTTTAGTTTAAACTTTCATAAAGAGGATTATTTAGTTTCCTTTTATGAAAATTTAAATGGTTTTTAAAGAACTACAAAGGGTTCAAATCACATTATATGTTTCTAAGCTTTGGAAATGGAATCTATCTCTCGATTTTAATCTCTATTTCAGATTCTCAATCTAAGTCTTCTTCCATGAAATTTCATTTTATCTTTTTTAATAGTAGAACATGCAAGTTGTCTTAATTTCAATATCCATTTCAAATTCCACATTAAGGCCTCTCTATTTCAAATTCTCAATCTAAGTATCCTTCCATGAAATTTCATTTCATCTTTTTTAATAGTAGAACATGCAAGTTGTCTTAATTTCAATATCGACTTCAAATTCCACATTAAGACCTCTTTCTGTTGACCTTAGTTTATGCAATTTTCTATTTTTATTTATTTATTTTGCAATTAATTTCCACATAATAGGAATTGTATTTCAACTTAAGAAATCCATATCATTTTTTCCAAAGAAAAAATCATAATTTTATTCAACATGAAAAAAAGAACAAAATTACATTTTTCAAATGCTAGTAAGCATTTAGTCATGTTAGCACGGGTTACTATGTTTATTTCCATTTTTCTACAAGGGGACTTGTTTTTTTGAGTAAGATCTCTCTCATACATAGGATCTATTCGTATCTTCCTATTCCTTTTGAATGGGTGTTTCCAATTTCTAGGCTATCAACTTCTCCATTTGCTTCACTATTAGGTTTCCTTTGAGCATATCAATATGGAGCATTTTCCATAGGCTCTTGTACTTCGATAATAAGTTAGGCATGTAAATATATATCATAATCTAAAACCTGAGTCTAATGAATGTTTTCATGTTTTAGATGAATATAATAGGTAGACCTTTGCTAAGGTCTATATCTACACTAGGTAAAGATGCATTTTTTTTATTTTATGCAATTCCATTTTTTTAAATTTACTGAGAGAATTCCCACTATCATTAAGGAAGAGGAAGAAGATATGGGAATCTCACCCATATTGTCATTAAGGAATCCCTATAATAATGAGAAAGAGTCAATAAATACTATTTCATTGAAAAATGATCTAGTTCTATCAATTACTAAGAGAAATTTATGTAGGATCATAAAATTATGGGATAATATGAACTCTTGCCTAATACAAGGGGCATAAGAGTTAAATACCATCAAACACTTAAAACCTGGAATTTTAATAGGTTAATTTTTTTCAAGTGGAACTTCAATAGGTTTGTATGATCAATTTTTGAAACTTCTGTACAAATGCATAAGTAGTATTCACCCTCATTTTCTTCTAAAATTATATTTCAAAGTATTTTTTAATAGAACATAAAATCTTTCTTAGAGATTAATGCTTCAAATTATAATTTATTTTTTTGGAAATATATGGAGGATGAAAGGGAAATTTAAAAAAGTTTTGACATCCAACTTTGATATCACAAATATTTTGGTCAATTATATATGTGTAAAATCTAGTTTTTATTCTATAAAATACAAGGTCTTTAGTATATTGTTTCAATAACTACTAAGAACTAATAAAATAGTTCAAGGGAAAAAAAATACCAAAAAAAATATTGAAAAATAAAAAGACATGCAATAACATGTTATTCTTTCTTAATCTATAATTGAGTAGATTGATAGTCAAAATAAATTCTTAAATGTTGCATATTCCTTTGCAGGAATTATTTCCTAACTTATTCTTGTTACTTATGTTGTAATATAATAAGATGATAATCAAATTAAAGTATTGAAAGTTCCATATTCTTTTGTAAAAATTATTTATTGAATAAAGTTATCAACCTAACACAACCTAGCATAATGAGGTCTTAAAAGTTATATGCAACATAAAAATTAAAAAAAAATGGCTAAACTAGTTTTTTTTTTTTAAGTACCAGAAACAAATAACAATTTAGATAATATAAGTTCATGGATCTTTCATAATTCCTACAAAAGTCATTGGCAAATCATGGCTCTCCTCCACCTTTATAATATATAGTATAAGCATTGGTAAGGGTTTAAGTATATAATAAAATATATAGTGTTCTTTGATTTATAAATGTAATTTTTTTAAAAGTTAATATAAAAGAAATGAAAATTTAATTAACACTTTATTATGTAAATCTACAGTTTTAAGTTTAAAAAATAAATATTAATTTGTTAATTGAATTTTTATTATATAATAGATTGATTTTAAATTATTTGTTTGCAATAAGAAATAGTTACAGTTTATGAAGAATCATAATAATTGATTTAATCTTAATCCACATGGAATTCTTTTAGGAATTGAAGTGGATTGTGTATGCACTTCAAAGTATCTATGTAAACCTTTTTCAAGGAAAATTATTACCATTTTTCAAATGTCAACCTAAATATCCATTGAGCCTCTATTACTAAAACAACTCATTTGCAGTGATTATCTAGTCATATTCAGTACACTATAGAAGACAAAAATTTATTTAAAAATAAATAAATTACATATTTACATTTTTTTAATTTTTTCTATTTTAAAATTTATTAATTTTAATATATTAGTAAATTTTTTTCCATTTAGCAAATACCTATTTCAATTAAAAAAATTATTTAAAATTTAAAAATATTATTTGTTTCCAAAAACATATAATGTATCCCTTTTTCATTAAAATCACTAATCATTTTATTAGTAGCTTCATAACCAGATAAATTCAACATTAAAAACACATGGAAAAACCATTACAATCTCTTCAATGCCGTGGTAATATAAATACCGATGTAATGTAATATTGTGGAAAGTAACTCTAAATAATTGCAACTGGAGTTATCATTAGAATTATTACGTACCTTTTCCTTCCTAGTTCTTTGTCTTTATTCTCAAAATTTAATATCAACGAGTTACAAGAATGATTATCCTTTCTACTGCAATGTGATATGCAACAGGGAATAATCCTGGCTGTTGCAATCTGACAGGGAATATGTGACACGAAAGAGTGGTTAAAAAATAACTTAAAAGTTTGATAGATCTTGAAAATTTCTAAAACTTAAAATGTTATCGGTGGTCCACATACCATTCCCTTACAAATTGAACATAGAAGTTGTCTCATTTTTTAGATGTCTGTCACAAGTTTCCTATTCAAGTATCTGTCCAGGGGACTTCATTCCATACACTTGGAGAGTTGGACAATGAAGTTGCCTCGTTGTTTCTATGTCGATCTCAGATTCACCATCCGAGTCTCTATCAAAAAAACTTCCTCCTTTTGCATAGATCCACAACCCCACCGAACTCTCTTTCCATGAAGTTTCCTCATATGTAGACTCCTCATTTGCAGTAGTTGTTCCGTCAAGCTCATCAATCCGGAACAACAGCGACTGGATGAACGAAGTATCTTGCAAAATCTGGAACTCTGTAACATAACCCTCCACGTACAGAAAAGTGTTGCAACCGTCCTATCATTTTTAAGAGTGGAAGTTGTGTGTCTAAAGCCCCCGTCCGAACCGCTTTCGCTGAAGCTTCCTGCCCCTCGTCTCGCACGGATCCGTGCACTGTGTATTAATAATTAGGTATCAGTAGCGTTCCACAATAACTTCGTGACGAGGGTGGATCTCTTCAACCTCTAACATGAAATGACCTAATTCAACTGTCAACGTATTTGCCAATAAAATGACAACGTATTTGATACGCTTATAAAGATTTCAGATACCAGGATACCGGCTTTGGTATATTTGCGTATCATCGCCACCTGAAAATGAGACGATAAAGTATATAATGTACGATTTGGTCCTTCCGGTCGGAATAGATATCCTTAAAATATTCAACATACATATTTTTTAACTTTAAAAAGTCACCTTTTATTTTATTTTAGTTATTTTACATTAAAATTCAATATCAATTAAATTTTCTTAAATATAAAATTAAAAGAGTTTGACACAAAAACATTTTTACACAAAAAAAATTTAAGACACAACTTTATATTTAATACAAAAATAACATTGTTTGAGATAATGCCTCATTTATGATCATTTATGATGCATACTAACGTTTAGGGATTGGTTTGATTTGTTGGAGGATGTTGAGAGATTCTGTCAACCTCTCTCTCTAAGATTAGAATTAGTTGGATCTGAGTTCAACTATATATACGTATGTAATCTCTATTGATTGGTGTGTAGAAATTAATCTATTGTTTTGTGTGTTAATATTGTGCAATGGATGCTCTTCCAATTTCTTTCATGGTATCAGAGCCTAGTTGGTCTTAATCCCTCACGGGAGTGCCCAGGAAAATGAAATAGTTTGGGAGAAATTCTTTGTACATACATAAATTAGGTGCGTTGAATTATTTTGTTTGTGAAAGTGTTGTGTTATGATTTTTACTGATCATCGACCACTGTAAGGATCGACGGTGATCCAATGTTAGTATTAGATTATAGAAAAAGTTGTTATATTCTGGATTGTCATTTAAAAAAAAAACAAGCAATGCCTGGAGCGTGTTCTGTTCGTCGTTTTTTTTGACGTAATGAAACAAGAATTGTGATGATTTTGTGATTGTGATGAAGCTGGGAAGATCTTTGAGTCGCAGTTCTGTCGTTACCCGGAAAAGTATTGCCCATCAGTCCTCTTTTACTCTCATCAGGGGATACTGCGACAGTGAATACTAATATATGAGTGGGATTTTTGTCCAGGGGCAGTCTACTGTTCTTCCACGGGATTTATTGGAGAGAAGCAGGGACGTTTGGCTTCGACCCGGAAGCCATGAGTGGCATGATCTGAGCGCTTGACTATCGAGCCCCGAAATGGGGTGGCAATGAACCGCAATGAATTGCGTGCTCAAAAATCTCTTTGCATCTTTAGGCTCTGACATGAGCCAGCAACCGATCACGGACCAAAGTAGCCAGTCCGCTGTGGATGACTATATCGAGCTTTTCGGATTTAGTCTTCGCCAATTTTGAAAGGCCAAGATCCAGTAAATGTGAAGAATGAATCACTCGGACCCTCTAGTGATGGTCTAACGGTCTGTTGTGAATCAGTTTCCAGTCAGTGAATGAATTGTGTATCCCAGCAGATCGAGCTCTGTATTATGTTTTGCGCTGGAATAAAATACTTGAACAACAAAAATCTGACCTTTGAGTAGAGCGCAAGCATTCATCATGCCCATAAAGAAGACCACGCAGACTCAAGTGAGTAAAGTTTGTTTTCTCCGTGCTTTGGGCTGTTGCATGAGAACTGGCCAATGCAGTATAGGCTGTGGGCTGCCAAAAGGAGCAAAGTGGATGGTTAGAGTGGGGAATTAGGGGGAATTAGGCCACCCGGTGACTCTGTCGAACTCGCCAGCATGGGAATTCATAGAGATTGCAAAGATGCCTTCTCTTTGGGAGGAGATGGGAAAAATAAATCAGAATCTCATTTATATTGGGATTGCACTGAAGTTGGAGATCACATTTGTTTCATAAATTCGCTTTCTTGGTTGCATTCGTAGGAGTTTTATGTCAAATTTTTTATTTTTGTATTATTTATGTTGTAAAGAAGAACCAATTATTGAATAGATTTATACAATTTAAAATAGTGTTTCTTGACATTCTTCGGTGCCGAGAGAATGTATCGATAATTTGATTGTGAGAATCTATTATATGTTGTAGACTCTTGTTGTACTTCGGTGCTCCATGATTGATAATTATTGGTTATTTTTTGTGAGTTTGTAAGTGTGTAAAGGTCACTTTGTAGGATTGATTGCTGATCATATTCTGTACCTAGAATATTTTCCTATAGACTGTTGAAATTTATTCTTCGGGGTTATTTCACAGATGAAAATATTTCCATAGGGTAGTTCAGCGTCGAGACTTTTCTTCAGGGGTGTCAAGAATCTTTAATATTACAAATTTAGCATTGATGGTTAGAAGCAGGTGTACTTTAAATGGGTTGAAAGGTAAGCTCGAATATGTGGAGAAAGAAAGAGCGGAATCCAAAAAACTGCAGAGTGGGTAGATTTGCTGATGAAGACTAGATCAGACAAAGAGACGCAAGTTCAAAGTGTTGTAATTGTGATTTCAGTATTGTAAGTTTTCTGTAATGTAGGCATTAAGGGGGGGTGTTTGAGATAATGCCTCATTTATGATGCATACTAAAGTTTAGGGATTGGTTTGATTTGTTGGAGGATGTTGAGAGATTCTCTCAACCTCTCTCTCTCTAAGATTAGAATTAGTTGGATCTGAGTTCAACTATATATACGTATGTAATCTCTATTGATTGGTGTGTAGAAATTAATCTATTTTTTTGTGTGTTAATATTGTGCAATGGATGGTCTTCCATTTTCTTTCATTTTACACAAAAATATTTTAAGACAAAACTTTATATTGAAGACAAAAACATTCCGAGACAAAAACATTTTAACACAAATTTTTATTTAAAACAATTGTCACTTAAGGCAATGACAATTAAGATGAAACACATTTAAGACATTTACAATTAAGTCCACCATATCAATTTAAGAAAATATTATCTAACATGTGCAAAATTGACTCTGACAATGCACCCTCAGTCCACTAGCTATTGTTGTCTTCTGCCTATATCGACACTGCTATTTCACTTACCATTCACGTTATCTTATATAAAGAAAATGATTTGTGGGGCTGTTCATTTTGTGGGGGGTCTGTGTGGGTAGCCAAATCTGAAGAACACGACTACTTTTCCTCACAAGATTTCTGAGACACCAATTCCTCTTTTGTCCCTTTGATCTCTATTGATACAATTAGAGACAATTTGTCTGTCATTGCATTCAAGAAGTTTGCACAAAGATTTTTTTAGCACTAAATTTATACTTTAAAAAAAGGTTCAAAATGTTTTGAAAACTAGTTAAGATTTTTATTACAAGCAAAGTGGGCTTAAGTGTAAGACTATGTAAAATTTTTGTGTGAAAAGGTGACATAACAGTTAAAAAAAGAATGTTAAGAAAGTTGTTTATGTCATGCCAAATTTTTTTACCAAATTCTTGCACCAATCAGATGCTAAAAATAGGAGGTGCTATAAAATATTTTTGTAGTGCCTACAAGCTTCGCTACAAAATATTTTCGTAGCACCTGTAACTTTTTGAAACAAATAAAGCTTTATAACTATCACTTGGGTCATTTTAAATGCTTTAAATGTTTTTGATGAAATTTAACTTATGATATGACTTGACGTGATGGTTTGAGGTAGTTTCAAAACCTTGAAAAGGGTCTGGAGAGAAGAACGGTGAAAACTAGAGTTGTGCGCAAATCAACCATATCAAACCTAGGTGATTGGCTCGTAGCACACAATGAAATTGTTATCAATTTTTTACAGCGCATGACACACTGCTCGATTTTTCTCAGTTAAGCAATGGGAAATTTAGGTCATGTGAAATGATTTGTACTAGATGGAGTATGGTTCGAGGTTAGTGATGAAGTTGCACCTTTATTCATAAATGCAGGATGCGAGACGATTTTCCAACAGTTTGATTGTTACAATCTGATTTGGTGTTATGACTTTATTCACTCTTTTGATGGAAAAAAAGCTCATATAAGAGGAATGGAGTTTGATTTCACTGAAGATTCAATAACAGAAGCCATAGGGTTTCCTACCAAGGGTGAGAAGTGGTTCAATAAACGAATGATGCAAAATGTGGATCTCAACTTCTTCCTAAAACGAGAACATCAAAACCCTAATTGGATCACGAGAATCCCACATGAGATGTTGAAGCCCGAATGGTCGAATGTTTTAAAGATTGTGCAATTTTTTTTTAGATGTGGAGGAAGGTATTCCAAAATCCACCTTTACCATGACATGAAGCTTTTATGTCATTTAGCTAGTTTTGGAAATGTGAGCTTACCTTATTTCTTACATCAAGGTATGTTTAAAATTTCCAGTAAAGCCAAAACCAAACCAAAATTGTTACCTCATGATATATGTCACCATGGCCTGATTAAGATATCATATATACATGAGTTAGATAAGAAAATACAAACCCTGAGGTAGAGGACATGGAGAAACCCTGCACCCAAAATACCAAAAAAGGGTAAGGCTAAAACTCTTTTTGAAACCCTAACCCCAAAAAAAAGGTTGAATCTAGTCTTGTGCCTATTGAGTAAAACCTTGTAAAGAGTTTTATTACAAGAAAGGTGGGCTTAAGTGTAGGACTAGGTAAAATTTTGGTGTGAAAAGGTGGCATAAGAGTTTAAAAAACATTTTAATAAAGTTGTTTATGTCATGCCAATTTTTTTTTTCCCAATTTTTGCACCAATCAGATGCCAAAAACACGTGGCACTATGAATCTTTCAAAATTTTCCCTTCCAAGCGCTTTGGTGAAGATGCTTGCAATCTTCTCATTTGTGGAATACCATAGGTGGATTGTTTTGGCCTCAACATGATGTGGAATCAAATGGTATTTTGTATCAATGTGCTTCATTCAATCATATAAATTTGGGTTCTTGGCCAACTTTATTGTAGAAGTGTTTTCAATCAAAAGAGGAGTTGAAGTGTTTTCATTCAAGAAAGATATTTTTACATCCATTTGATGGATTTTCCAATCTTTCTGAGATTCAAAGGAAATAGTGTCTGGATGGTAGCCCATTTTGTTGTGGGGGGGAAATTCTCCTCATAATTGACCCCTTCTTTCTATGCAAAAACTTTTACCATAAGCCTGGCTTTATTCTTTTCAAGTGAGCCATTTTATTTATACTTGTTTTTGAAGAACCACTTACAACCTATTGGTTTGGTTCCCAATGGAGGATCAACCAACTTCCAGGTGTCATTCTTTATCAAAGAATCATATTTTTTCTGCATCACTTCTTTCCATTCATCATGAGACGCAAATTCTTTGAAGGAAGTTAGTTCAAAATCTGTAGACAAATTTAGCTCACAATCATAAGAAACATCCATATCAACAGGTGAATCAGGATCGTCTACATCAACTCCATTTTACCTAGCTGAGATTTTTGTTCTTGTCTTTCCAACCTCATTAGGACAAGCACTTTCAAGTGTCTTTGTCAGCAATTTTGGAGGACCTTTTCTAAGATGGCCCAAGTTTCTCAGTTGATTGCGATGGGGTTGAATTAATATTTAGTCTCCCAATTATGTCAATCACATCACTCATAGTGTCATATTGATCAATGGATGGAGCTTCATGTGGGGGATAGATTGCTTCGAAAGGAGATTCCACAGATTTATCTTAAGAGAATGATAAGCAATCTACATTTTATGGGTGTCAAAACAACATGTTGAAACATTTAATAGGATGTTGCATGCAAATCTATAACATGTAAGTGATGCAGCCAAAGGTTGCAAAACCCACATCTACACATATCAATATGTGTTTCCAAATTTAACATCTCAAATAGACCTTAGATAGACATAACCTCATTCTCGGAAATTATCCCCATTTCATAGTCTATGGTTTAAAAACCCACCTTGACATTTTATATTCTCGACTTTGATAAAATTTATCAAATTTTTCAACATATCTTATGTTCGTGCCCAACGTTTTATTAACATATCTTTTATGCCATTCTCGGTCCTTAATCAAAGTTGAAACGTTGTATATACCCTTGAAGAAGAAATAAAATCTCGCTTTAATCACAATTTTGACTTTGGTTAAAACCGCAAAGCAGATCTTCGGCCCCGCAGCATAACAACTTACCTTATGAACATTTGTATCTATGCATCTGACTTTGGTTAATTAAATACCGAAGATACCAATAAACTATGGAGTCCACACCTGAATACTTACCAACATAATATTATATCTGCCCCATAGCTTATCATTTCATTATATATTCGAGCCCACGTGAACATATATTAACCCAAAACATATTACTATACTTGGGTCCCACACTGACCAACTCACCTTTCTGCTACGTAGATCTTCACTTGTGATCCAATGACGGTCGCAACACATCAACTGATCATGCATAATCCAACGGATATTGCATTCAAATAAGCTTCGAAATTTAACAACCCAAAGGCACGCGAAATAGGCTGTATTCCACTGCTACGTGTCACTCATTTAGCACTATCGCGTTGGTTCAAGACTTTACCGCTTACCACTCAAGAGTTGCGCGAAAACCATTTATGGTTTTCCGAATCCGCTTCACTATTCCATCGCATAGTTCCACCATTACTCATGGTTCCACATTTATTTTTGACACAATTCCTTTGAGCCATAAATCATGGGTTTCCAGGCATCAATTACTCCATCTTCACAGGATTCCTCCCAACCTCGAAATTCACATTCAAACATGCATAATTCGATTCCACTCTATCTTGAAAGGATTTGGGTTATAAATTTCATAACAAGCTTCTATTTTGATGAATCTATTATCATAGATGAATTGTGACCAGCTTCTAAACCCCATAAACACAACAGTTTAAGAATAAATAAATCTCTCACAAAAATCCAATTATTTATAACCTTTGCAATTCTAATCACTTCAAACATTCATTCATCTGGGTCTTTTGATTGGGGATTTTCTCTACAGTACCTTAATGAACCATCCACGGATTTTTTCAAGGCATAATAGAACAAGAACAAAATATACCACAATCAAATCTTCACGAATTATGAATTATACAAGTACAATCAAATCTTTCTTACAATCAGGGTTTGGCCTGATATGCCCTTACATAGCCTTCATCCTCTTTTATGTCAAAGCCCGTAGGCTTTAAAATTAAATTCCTTCTATCATATAACTCACTCTCATTCCTCTCTATCTCCCTAATGCTTGAAAAGCTCACAATTTATATAAGAAAAGGATTCATGAACCAATTTAGTTCAAATCCAAAAATCTCTCACTGTCTCCTAAATTATCTATTCAGCTCCTCTCTTTATTCAACAGAATCCTAGATTAGATTTTTGTTTAAATCCCTCAAATCCTCACTATTCTTAGGATTCTTTACTCATCCCTAATATTTTACAACTCACGATATATTCTCCATAAATCAATTTACAACTTAAATTTCCTGAAACTCAACTAAATTTTAGGAAAATAAATAAAATGATTAAGGGAACCCACTCCCTTTAGTAAATGATAAATATGACACATGGGTCTTATAATTTTTGAAGAATGCCCCTACATCAGACTCCCTAGGTTGAAAAATTTCATGGACTCCTGTTCATGAGTCACCCAATTGCTTCTGCTGTAAACTTCATCAAATTTCATCTTCGAACTGGTTGTCTGTCCTCTTTTAATTGTAGGTGCATTTGTCACCTTCTCTCTTTCTCCTGGATGCCCAAATCTGTATTGTGAATTTCCTTTTTCTCTGCTGTCATAATCATCTCTTCTGCATAATGTTTGGATGCTGATTTCATGCATAAAAAACTTCTCAAACAATATAATTTTCTGCTCCCTGGTCTGCTGTTGTCTTGGCATTATCTCAATAAATTTGAGTTCCAACTTTATGTATTTTTTTCTGTTCTGTACCTGACTGTTCATTCTGATTCTTGACCTGATCACTGGCATTGTCTTCTTTCCCCAAATCAATTCCTTTATATTGTCCTATATATTCTTCCATTTTTCATTGAATCGTTGATTTTGACAAATTATTATGCTTATCATCTTTGTAATTTCCACCATCCACTTATCCAACAATTGAAGTAGCATCTTCCCAATTTCAAAAGAAGATTGTTTCTTTTTTAATACAAGAACATATAACTTCCCAACTACATATTTTCCATCAGCCGCAAATAATTCAGTTATTGAACTTGGTTCAAATACCTCCATATCTACATAAAATATGACTGAATTTTTCATCCAAACTTTTAATTGCAAACTCAAGATAAAATCTTGACATTAAAACCTCCTTTGAATTAAAAACAAAATCTGTCTATGGACTATACTTTTACATCTTCTGCAACCTTCTTTCTCTTCTGCAATGATTTATTTAAGAGTTATACCAACTCTCATTCCTTCATCCTAAAATTTTAAATCAAACAGCTGCTTGCTATCACCTTCTTATTTCCATAAGGAAAACTTGCTTTCTGCATTTCTAGAACATACATAACTCTTCATGTTTTCATAAACAAACATATCTCCAAGGGCAGTTTTTCCCTCATCCTGGAAAAGAAATTCAAAAACTGATAATTCAAAATCAGAAAATGCATTACATTTTCCATCAATCTTACTCCATAATTTCTCTGATTTGTGATCTTCTTGATGTGCATATGACATATCAAAATTTTCATATCTTCCTCCATATTGCCTTGTCTTGAAAAAGTCTGCCTTGTCTTCACTTTGCTCTGAATGTTGTCTAATTTCAAAATTCTGTTCTCTGCTCTATTCTTTAGCCTTCCTTCCTTTCACACTTCTTTTCATTCTTCCTTCTTCTCCCTTACAAATATGTAAGTTACTAAATTGTATTTTCCATGCCTCTTCCTTTTCAATCAAAATCTGCCAATCTCTAATCCTCTTTGTTTCTTTACATGAAACAAAATCATATGCAACAGATTTTTCCTTCCATGATAAAGTTCCTTTTAGAATAAAAATTACTGTTAACACCGTGAATATCAATTTCCATTGAAACTGTTTGCTGCTCACTGTAGATGCATCATTCATGAAAGCATCCTTACCTTCATTTTCTGAGATTTCCTGTCTCTCATCAGTTTGTTGATTACATTTACCTTTATTCTTTTTGCAAATTGTACAAGTAACACTATCTTCAAATTTCTGTTGTGCATCAACCTCTACCAACTGATCCTTATGTTCCGGACTGTCTTCTTTTTCTTTTCTCTTCATAGCCTTTTCTGGACTAGCTATACCTCCTTGGATTGAATTCTCTTTATAAATACTTGTTCTAGAATCTTCCACAATATAATCTTTAGTAAGATCCTTTTCCATTAATGCTCCATTATGTTTTTCCAAGAAAATTTCTTGTCCATTAACTATCAATACAAGTCCATAATTTTTGAGTAAAAATGAAAGAGATAATCCCATTACCTCAAATGGTTACACTGTACACATACTTTTGGTTGTTCCTGTCAAAAGGCTATCTTCATACCTCTCTTCAGCTTCTTCTTTTGCAATCTGCAATTTCCTTTTATCTCCAGACTGTTTTTCATTCCTTTGCCAGATCTCACTAGATTCATCACCTCCATCTTTCATGGTAGTTTTCAACATTTGTACATCTGTAGTGTCTTTCAACACATGTTCATCCAAGAACTATTACATTACAGTCACCTCTTCTAACATCTTCATTTCTTCAACAACCTACATAAACATATCTTGTAAAGATTGTTCATCACCTACATACATACAAAAATCATCAGTTTCAAAAATACTAGGCTCCTCTTTCTTTGATGTCTCAATCATCACATCTCTCTGTTGATCTGAACTTGTCCAACAGTTTAGAAATTCATCAATGATTCCTTCCTCAACAAGGAAATCTTCTTGCTCAGGTCTATAATAGTAATCTTCCATCTCTAACTCAACTGTTCTGAGTTCCTCTCTTAATTTGATATACATTCTTCTGTTTATCTGATTTTGTAACAACTTCCATTTTATCTTCTTCTTCTCATAGTCCAACCATAACTTTGGTCCTTCATACTCTTCTCAAGCAACACTATTACTGCATCAACACTTGCTTTCAATTCTGCAATTTCTCTGTCAAATAATTCTTGACTCATTCCCTTACCTTTGCCATCTTCCTTGGCACCTTTCTTTCTTTTGTTGTGTCTTATCTCTGAACTCCTATTATGAATATCAGTAGTCACTTTCTCCTCCATATCTATGAGCTCCTCGCTCACTATGAGCTGCACTAAGCCTCTACAATAGCAAGTCCTCCCTGCTGCCACTTACCTCACCAATCCCCTCTCTAGACTTGGTCTTTTCGTAAGCACTGGTTCTCTATTTCTAGAACCTCTTGAGCATTCTTCTTCTACTCTTCCTAGGCTTATATCCTCCACTCACCTTCTCTTGAGAACATTTAAGTTGTTCTCCCTGTCCAAATTTTTAGCTGGAATATTTAGGTTCACTTCCACTAACACAACTCTTCTCTCGCTTAACATAGCCTTCTACTGTGTGCTGCTACTATCATTTTATTTCTTATAGAAATAATTCAAATGAAACCAACATCAAAATATGGCTCATACTTGAGAGATATTCAAATGATTTATCTCTTTTGGTCTTCAACTAGCTTGGACAATACACATGCTGCTTTACTTTTCACTGTCTGCACTTCAATTCTTCTGTCAACTAAATTTCTCTTCTTGTTGAGTACATCCATATTCACTTCTTACAATATCGCTGCTGCAATTTCTTCATTCATTTCTTTGTCACAGCTACTTGGCTGAAACTTCTATTGCTGCTTTCATCACATACACATATCATTAAAAATATGAAAAGCTTTTATCTGATCCTGTCTTCCTCAAGTTTTTTTCCACAATCTGCCTTTGATGAAATGCTGAAGTTCTCATTGTCTGCAATATTTCAGAATTCCTCTTTGCATACAATCTCTTGTGTCTTGTGATTTCTCTATATCGGATTCATCACAATGAAAATCATATACATGCTGAGAATAAAATATAATCTTTTTCAATCAATTCCACAGAGCATTAGTCTAGCTCTGATACCACTAATGATGCAGCCAAAGGCTGCAAAACCCACATCTACACATATCAATATGTGTTTCCAAATTTAACATCTCAAATAGACCTTAGATAGAGGTAACCTCATTCTTGTAAATTATCCCCATTTCATAGTCTATGGTTTAAAAACCCACCTTGACATTTCATATTCCCGACTTTCATAAAATTTATCAAATTTTTCAACATACCTTATGTTCGGGCCCAACATTTTATTAACATACATTTTATGCCATTCTCGGTCCTTAATCAAAGTTGAAACCTTTTATATACCTTTGAAGCGGAAATAAAATCTCGCTTTAATCACACTTTTCACTTTGGTTAAAACCCTAAAGCATATCTTTGGCCCTGCAGCATAAAAACTCACCTTATGAACATTTGTATCTATGCATCCAACTTTGGTTAATTAAATACCAAACATACCAATAAACTATAGGTGTCCACACATGAATACTTACCAACATAATATTATATCCACTCCACAGCTTATCATTTAATTATATATTCGAGCCCACACGAACATATACTAACCCAAAACATATTACTATATCTGGGTCCCACACTGACCAATTCACCTTTCCGTTGCGTAGATCTTCACTTGTGATCCAACGACGGTCGCAACACACCAACTGATCATGCGTAATCCAACAGATGTCGCATTCAAATAAGCTTCAAAATTCAACAACCCAAAGGCACGCGAAATAGGATGTATTCCACTGCTACGTATCACTCATTTAGCACTATCACATTGGTTCAAGACTTTACCGCTTACCACTCAACAGTTGCGCGAAAACCATTTTTGGTTTTCCGAATCCGCTTCACTGTTCCATCACATAGTTACGCCATTAATCATGGTTCCACATTTATTTTTGACACAATTCCTCTGAGCCATAAATCACAGGTTTCCAGGCATCAATTACTCTATCTTCACAGGATTCCTCCCAACCTCGAAATTCACATTCAAACATGCATAATTCGATTCCACTCTATCTTGAAAGGATTTAAGTTATAAATTTCATAACAAGCTTCTATTTTGATGAATCTCTTATCACAGATGAACTGTGACCAGCTTCTAAACCCCATAAACATAGCAGTTTAAGAATAAATAAATCTCTCACAGAAATCCAAATATTTATAACCTTTGCAATTCTAATCACCTCAAACATTCATTCATCTGGGTCTTTCGATTGGGGATTTTCTCTACAGTACCTTAATGAACCATCCATAGATTTTTTCAAGGCATAACAGAACAGGAACAAAATATACTGCAATCAAATCTTCACGAATTATGAATTATACAATTATAATCAAATCTTTCTTAAAATCAAGATTTGGCCTGATATTCCCTTATATAGCCTTCATCCTCTTTTCTGTCAAACCCTGTAGGATTTAAAATTAAATTAATTCTATGATCTAACTCACTCTCACTCCTCTCTGTCTCCCTAATGCTTCAAAAGCTCACAATTTATATAAGAAAATGATTCATGAACCAATTTAGTTCAAATCCAAAAATCTCTCACTGTCTCCTAAATTATCTATTCAGCTCCTCTCTTTATTCAATAGAATCCTAGATTAGATTTTTGTTTAAATCCCTCAAATCCTCACTATTCTTAGGATTCCGTACTCATCCCTAATGTTTTAAAACTCACGAGATATTCTCCATAAATCAATTTAGAACTTAAATTTCCTCAAACTCAACTAAACTTTAGGAAAATAAATAAAATGATTAAGGGAACCCAATCCGTTTAGTAAATGAGAAATAAGACTCATGGGTCTTATAAGTTTTGAAGAATGCCCCTGCATCAGCAAGACACATAAAAATTTATTTTCTCTCCTAATGCGAGATAGAAAAGTGTCCAAAAAGTACCAATGCAACCCTCTAAAAGTTGTCTCATATTGTGTTTCAATTGTCCACAATGAACTTGATTAAATTCTTGACTTAGATTTGTACTAGGGCCAAATTTAGGCATTCTTTACTGTCCCAAAAAGCACAGTATTCAACACATAATAGACTCTGATTTCAATTCTGAATGGGCTCAGATATGATAAAAAATAAGGCTTGAACTTCACCCTCCCAATGGGCTCGGAATTCATCATAGAATAGACTTGGAATTTATCTTATATAAGCTTAGACTTCAAAAATTCCATAGAGATGGTGTTCTAGTGGAGGCTTGTTCAAGTCTTGACCTAGTCATGATAGGGTGTTAAGGGAAGATATAAAATGAGAAGAGCTATCATTTTTTGTGGGTAGAGAGAGCTAATAGATTACCTCCAACTCCCACAAAAGCTATTCTTCTCGGTCAAACACCTCAACCTCTATCATTGTGCCATCTATTGGGATACCCATGATCTAGTCTACATCCTTTAATGTAGTTTTCATATTTCCCTAAGGGAACATAAATATCACTACTACACGAAGAGAGTATTTAAGACATTTGTATAAGATGAAATAATTTTTTTGTCTTAAAATTATCATTCATATTAACTATTTATCCCTATTCAATTATTTTATTTTGATATTTTTAATTATTTTAAAGTAAAATGTTCTTGCATGTGTAACTTAACCTCTATGCACTATGTGGCTTGGATTTTTGTGCAAATTTTACATCTTGAGGAGGAGATATGTGGAAATTGATCCCTAAATATCTTCTCAATGTATCTAGGGTAAGTAGTGTGATGGAAAGATTAGGGATCCACCGTCGATGTATTAGGCTCAACAACATGATGGGGAGATTGGGAATTTGACCTCCATATTTCAACATTGATGCTCTCATGGTAGATATATGCAAAAAATTCATTGAAAATGAGTTTAAGTTATCAAAGTCTGCAAAGGAGACCACAAAGCTCAAACAAAAGATCCTTTCCATGATTTTAAGTGGCAAATGGGATGAATTGAAGCCCAATTCTTGCAATTTGGTTGAGGTTGGGGGACATCACACCTGTGTTGCCACTATAGAGAATACAAAACCTAGCTACCACGTATGGAAATGCCATAACCATATGATGTTTTACAATAAGGAAAAGTGTTTTCACCCTTAGTACATCTATGGCAATGATTTCCAACGCCTTGGGGAAGATGAAAATGTGGGGCTAAGAAGGATGCCCAAAATTCAATTTTGCGAGAGTGGATGGAGAAATTCGATGAGGTCAATGCTGGCATTATGAGAAAAAACATTCATCTGACCTCCAAATGTTGAATTGAAATGTTTATTCTGGCCATGGATGTCTAGTAAGGGTTTATATATATATCATGGGACTGTCTAGTAAGGTTTATCTCAAGTCTGTCTGCTAGCATTTTCAATTGGAAGACGTTTTAGATGGAAATGCTCCATGGAAATTATTCAATAAAAGAAACTTTGCTACTTAAACCCATACAATTTAAGTATTTTCCTATGCTTTCAAGCTTCATTATCTTTGTTGATCCTAAGGAAGAGGATATGGTGAGCGAGAATGTATTATAGGCGAGTACGAAGATGCTACATCAGCCTGAATATGCTTTCTTTAGATGCAGGTATGATGGACGCCAAGGCTAAGGACAAGGTGGATGATTTGGGGGATATACCACTAAATAATCAATGCACTAGTTATCAAGTGGAAACCCCCCAATTTCAATCTCACGACGCCACATCTTCTCTAAATGGAGTTATGTATGATTGTATATCAATGTATAGATTGTTGGGTTTTAAAATTAATGACATGTATGATAAATTGGTTCCATGGCCAATTTGGTTCAAGTGGAGCATTGTTCAACAAAACTTTCTTGTGGAGAAAATTCTCTGATTAAAACTATTGATATTCATGGTTTCTAATCCAGTTTCAACAAAAAAGTCCTACCCCCTCTGTAGCCCTAAGTAAATCAGTCTGCGTTTTTTACCCATAAAATCCCAGTTTTAATGGCCCACCTTAGCTGGAATGCTTGTTTTTTTTGGACCTAGTGAGACTCGGGATTGGTTAATTCTAATTTGAAGTAGCATGCATTCTTCTATCCTAAAAATTACATATTTTTAAATCAAAATTTTAGCAGTGCCACACTATTTAAAAGGCTTGCACCCTTTCTTGCACCTGCTCCTACTCTAGCATCCAATTGCGCTCTTGCAACGCTCTCCTATAGAAAACTTGAGGTATATGACCCTCCTGATCTAGTCAACCTTAAGTCACTGAAAACAAAGAAATGGGTTCAATTTTTGAAACAAGGATTTTAACGAAAAATAAATTGAATGATTTGAAAAGCATGCACGCATAAATACATGTGGGAGTTTTTGAAAATAGATCATGATCCTACCATGTATGACATTGTTGATGTCACATTTGGAAAGAGAATTGTAATGTTTCTAGAATTTTTGAGGTTGCCTTTAGGTAGATCATTATAATGTTACTGGCATAGGAGAAGAAACCATGTTTTTTGATTTGATTACTAAGGTTTAAGGAGGTGTGCATTCTCTACCTACCTCGTGAACCTATAACATATTATGAGGAAGCACAGGTTGTTAACGAGAGGCCCACTTACACTATTTGAGATTTCTTCTATGAAAAAATGTGAAGATGCCATCGAATAGGAAAAATTAAGTATGCAAAAAATATAAAAATATCCCTTCTTCAAGAGTTAAAACAATGCACAAACCTGCAAAATTTGTTTTAGCATGCAAGACTCAGGAAACTCCTTTGCAGTTTTGGGAATGTTTTGTCCACAATATTACAATAACAACATACAATTCCCAAGCTACTCGCAAAATTCATATGTGTGAATAAATATTGCAAAGTCCCCTTTTTTATATCGTGTTTTCATTTCTTCCCATAGTTAATCATGAATGTGTGGTTTTCAATATTTTGGTTGGTTATTAAGATGGTTTTATTGTTGGTTTTCTAGATATTTGGCCATACTACAATGTTTCCCATTATAGCCTCTATGCAGCAACATAAACCTTTTGCTCCCCAAGCCTTCACATTGCCTAGCCAAGGTATAATGGGAAACATTGGAGTATTTCCAAATACCCAAAAAAACAACAATAAAGCCATCTTAAGAACCAACCACTAAACTCACTGAGCAAGATGAAGAGAACCAAAGAGAATAAACCTTGGATAATCTCAAAATGTAGTATAATATTAAACTATTAATGGAATTGGTTGGTGGTGCAATAGGGACACTAGAGAGTGAGGTGTCCAACATCCCACTTTTCATCATTTATGTTATGCCACATTTCACTAATAGTGGTAAATTATTTAAGTATATGTGACATTTCCTATCCTATCTCTTCCATTTTCTCCATAGCATTTTTCATATCATAGCCCTCCCATTCCAATGGCATCCATTATATTGCTTTTATTATCTCGCCTTTTGAGCTTATATCATATGTACATAGTGGCTTCATGGCTCAGGGAAACAAAATTAGGCTAAGTGAGCTAATTATGTCTCACTAGAAACTTTATTATATCCTAAAATTTACTCCACACGTACAAACATATGATATGTGGTGCCTTTTTTAAAGTCCTCATGACTTGGCATCTAGGAAAATGTTTACTTGATAGGTGATAGTGTAGTCCATGAACAAAATAGGAGGGTACCAAATGGGTATTACAATAATATTCACCCCTATATTGTACCCTAAGCAAGATAGTACAATTAAAATTAGAAGTTTTTGATGGTAGGTTGTTTTTTGTTAACTCCAATGTTTTTTTTTTTTATATCTTGCATAGAAGAGTCATCAACATAGCTCCTGTGGTTCATTTGACTGACGATATAGGGCAAGGTTATTGCACTGTGGCCAAAGCATATGAAGGCTCCTTGGGAAATTTTTTATTTGACAATGGAGTGGCTGAGCTAGTGTGTATGCTGGCTCAAAGAATATGGTGATAGGATAAGTGAGTGTTGGAAAAGTATCCAAAGTGGGATCTACACCAGTCCGAATGGTGTTGGGATTCATTTCATATGCTATTTTCTAGTTCAAATCAGTTTATTCTTGTCATTCCTCACTTCCTCATCCTCCCAACTACCTTAGTCATATTTCTAACATTGTAGAAATACACATGGATAAATAATAGGATAGAGCTCTAAAATAATCATCCACACTCCAATATCATATGTAAAATTTTCGACCACAGGAAACTGCCATCTTACTGGAGGCAATAAACAAAGACATGTGACATAGGAGGCAACATAAATTCACATTCACACTGAAACTACTTCAAGAAATCCAATCGCATTCCTTCTCTTCCTTTCTTTTCACATTGATACTGCTTCAAGTAGTTCACCCGCATTCCTCCTACCAATATTCCTCTGCATTCCTCCCAACTTTTTTTGTAAAGAAACAACACGAGGGAAAAAATATGTCAAGTGAAAAACTATAAATATAAATCCACATAGATAAATAATAATATAGAGCTTAGAAACAATAATCAACACTATAATATCATATGCTAATTTTTCAGCCACATGAAACCCCCATATTATTGGAGGCCTTTCTGATCTAGTGGTGGATATGTAAGTAGTGGGTATTGGGCATTAAAATGAAGAAATGAGTATATTGAGTTGCATGCTACTAATCAAAATCCTTTGCATCCATAGTGGTGTAACAAAAAAGCCTGTTTGCAGAGAGTTAGAGAACACTTTCCAATGCCACTGATGTAGTCCATTCTCCATTATTCATTGGTAAAACCGTTTTCTGAAGTTCCAAACTATTAGTTTGGAACTTCACAAAGGAGGTTTACCAACGCATATTATTCCTTTAGTTTATGACTATTAATATTGTTAAAGAAAATTCAAAAATATGGTGTAATCTTAACTTGAATGTTTAGAGAATTAGTAATGATAATACTAAAGCTCTCCATATGGTACCAATCAACTTATTTGAGTATATAACATAGAGTGGATGGGCATGTATAATGGGGTGGAGCTAGTTTATCCATACCTTATCGGAGATAGTGTGTTAAAGGATTTTGGATGAATACTAGATATAATATAGTAAATTTATGTTTTGAATATTTTAACAATTTAGTGATGACATGAATGTGTATGTAGTATTTTTGAAATGATTTATATGTTCTCATTTTTATTAATTTCTAATTTTATAATAGAATTGGATTAATTAATACATAATGCTATATATATTATGATTTTTAATATTTATAACATGTAAATTATTGTAATAAAATATATTTCCTAATTTTATTTAAGGAAACCATTCCTAAGTAAATTGTATTTTTTATTTTTTTCACGTATATTCTAATGCCCCTCTCCTTTCCCTCTTTGGGTATGCTAGTCTTGGTAGGAGGCCATATAAGACTTTTAAATTTTTCATTGGTTAAAGTTTTTTGTTATATTATTACTACTACCCAATTTTAAGGTCATGGCCAAGCCAAATATGAAACCCTTGTTTGTGAAACAAGAGACCCACCTCTACACAATTATTTTCACTACCAAGTCTAAGAAGACATACATACTCTACCTCTAGTTTTAAACATAAAAGTTTCGTTAGGTAAGCAAAGTTGTTCATTATAAGTTGGTTTTCATGCAAGATAATGTAAATAAAGGAAATAGATTACGAGAATCCGTGTCGCGTTTATGCAAGTACTCACAAGAGATGGATGGAAATAAGTTCCTTTAAACCAACAATCTATTGTTGGTATGGGAGGTTCCCTTTCGAACATCACAGGGGTTTTGATTCTACAATATCATCATTCACTCCGCAAAATTGTTTTCCATCTTCAATTATATCTCTAACGGTTTGTGTCCCATACTTTTTGGCTTTCTGGTCCTCGTCCTGGTCCAGGGCTACAAAATGAGATTATATTGAATGGATTGTTGGAATATTATTTGTTGTTAGGGTTTTGACAGTTTTTCTCATCAGGTATGAGTACTATTGGTGCCATTTTTTGCATCATCATATAATATAATTCTTTCTTTTCCTTTTTCATATCAAGAGGGTAACTAAAATGGTTGGTGCTTTGGACAATGGAACTGCTCAGGAAAGTGGATCTTTGAAGGGTTTTAAACACGATGTTTCAAATGGTGGGAGTGAGGTGAATAATTTTTCTGAAAATGGATCTATGAATGGTAGGAAGGCTAAAGAGATAGAAAGTTGAAAAAGATGACGGAAGAAGAAAAAGAAAAACAATGTTGCTAATGGCACCCAATCTGAGAACGACAGTGAGGGTGAAGAGGAAAATGACAAGGAAAACAACAAGGTACCTTAATGAGATTTAAGTGTTTTGATGGATTTTTGATAGATAAGGTTTCGAGATTTTTATTTTCCCGTTTAAATTATGTTCCAAAAATCCAACTGCAATTTAATCTTTTTTTCCATGTTCAATTTTAACAGCTACTAATCACAATTTTCTTAAAATGAAGTTTCTAAGGAGATGAACAACCTGTTGGAATATAATATATTCCTTGGAAGGTAATAATTTATTTGTATTATGTCGGATGTTGAATGAAATATTATGTAAAAGAGTAACACATTATATCCCATATTCATTATGGCATAGTATACTCTTATACCCATTTATTATATAAATAGGTGTTATTTTGAAGAACTATACTATCCCACATTCATTATGTGAGAGTAATTCCTCCACATATCTGGGTATATAATAGGGTGAAGGGAGCCTTTTTTATTACAATCACATCTCACTTTGTGCTCATACTATCATTTGTATCAGGTTATTTGTAGTTGCTCTCTTTGTAAGGTTGCAGGAGATTTCTAGAGATAATTTCTAGAGATAATAGAAGACAACCTTCCCGTGGATGTAGCCCAATTGGGTGAACCACTTATATCTATTGTATTTATTTTCCTTTTTCTCTTTCTGTTCTTATTTATATGTTGATATGTTGTTGGTTTCTTATATAGATAGCTATTTTAGTAGATCTAATATTCTCACACAACCATGGCTAAGACTTGAGTGCCATTAAATATCAACTAAATAATAATTCCCAATTCATTGAGTTTATGGTTGGAGTGGAAATTTCTGAGAGACATTATTTAATTTCTTTGATGTACCCTTTTCAACCTTGAAATCTACTAGCATTAAGCAACCTACATAATCTATTGCCACTATACTGGATATTTTGTGTGTTATCATGCAACAAATATTAAGATCACATGTGCTTGAATTCCATACGCAGACAACATAACAACATAAATTTAATAGACTCGAAGCTAATAAAAGGTACATGAGAATCGTTTCCTTTGTGGGATATGCGACTGATAAATACAAAAGGAATCCCCCAACTAAAACAACTCAGAGGACGTAAAAATTTAAGAAGGGTAGTTGGATGGTATACCAATTGAGCAGTTAAGGAATTACTTGTAAGTACACCTACAACTATGTATGTACACTCACACCCCTCTCAAGTGAAACTTAGACCCCTCTGAAGTGAAAGTTAGGGAAGTATGAACAGACCCATCTAAAGTGAAACTTACGAAAGTATGAAAGGATTCAAGACTCGTCTAAAGTGAAACTTACATAGGTATGAAAGGGAGAATAAACCTCAAAAAACAAGTTCCAACTATGAGGCGATATTAGGAATCCATGTACAAAGCACTCATACGAGTTTCGATGTACAATTTTAATAGTTATTGATCATAAATACCTTATACTGAGGTTTCTAAAGAGATGAAGAAACCATGGACAACACTTGAGTTCCATTAAATATCAATTGAATAATAATGCCTAGTTCATTGGGCTTATGTTTGGAATCAAAATGTTTTGAGACATGATTTCATTTCTTTGATGTAGCCTTGCCAACCCTGAAATTTAACAGCATTAGGCCTACCAACATAATCTATTGCCACTATATGGGTTACTTGTTGTGTTATCATGCAACATATATCAGGATCATACATGCTTGAACTCCATACATAGACAAGAAAATAACATAAAATTAACACACTTAAAGCTAATAAAAGGTATAAGAGAATCACTGCATTATTGGATCTACTACTGAGAAAGACAAGATGAAGCCCTCTACTTATAGAAAATTGAAGGACCTTAGCATTTAAGAGTGGTAGTTAGTTGGTATACCAATTGAGCAGTTAAAAACTTACCTATAAGTGAACTTACCATTGTGTATGCACACACTCCCCTAAAGTGAAACTTAGGAAATTATGAAAGGGAGTTTAAACCTCAAAAATGGGTTCCATCTATGAGGTGATAATAGGTACCTATGTACAAAATGCTGAGATGAGTAGACAAAAAGGAGGACTGAGACCACCCCTCCACAAAAGAAGGGATAACTTCATTCACCCCCTAAAGTGAAACTTATAAGGGAGGTATGAAAAGGAGGCTAAGCCTCAGGATGGGTTCCATCTATAACGCCATAATAGGTACCCATGTACAGAGTGCTCAAATGAGTAGACAAAAAGGAGGAGGACTGAGACCTCCACATCCAAAAAAATGGATAATTTCATTCATCCCAAGTAAGGCATGAAGCTCAATATATCAAGTATCTACCAATGATCTATAGATGAGGGGCTTATACCCCACTTGCTTCACCAAAACGGATACCATGCGGAATTATCTCTGATCTATGTGCTTTGTCACATATACAGATCCATGCCCTTCTAATGGATCTAAATCCTCTTTTAACATTGCTATGATAATTGCATACTTCTCTCTTAATGTTCTTGTGACAGGCATGTAAGTCTGCAATATGCCAATCTATTGCCTAGAGTTTTTTAGTGTAACCTACACACAGAACAACTAGCTAACAAGCATACTCATCATGTCTCTAAGTTGGTTTATCATTTTCTAATCATGAAGTAGACATACAAGGACTGGTTATGCTTATTTTCTTTGGGGTTTTGAGTTCATTCTTATATGCAACATCCTTAGGTTGTAGTGGCCAAAACACTAACACTGCTACTATAGGAACCTTAAACAACCCTTCAAATATTAATTAATGTCTTTATATTTCTCTAGTACAATTTAAATAAAGAGATGCCAATTCTAAAAGAAAATATTCCCCAACAATAATTAATAACACAAATGCCTTTGTAGCATATATTTAGGAGCTAATGTTCTAGATGTGATTTTATTGGAAGAGACTATGGCTTGAGTTGATGAAATAATGAAATCAATCTAGAAGTAGGTCAAGGGATGGTAGTTAATTGCTTGTAGATTTATTTGGGTCATTGGGTGGCCTATTATGTGTTACTGGGATTGTCTTATGTTGTGATTTTAATTTGTAGTGTTGACATGATAGGTAATTGTCGCTCATAGGGATACTTAGCAAAATTAGATCATCCTGAATGTGTCTCATTTCCTTACATGTTATTCACACCCGAACCCACTTTTGGCTGATATTATTTCTAAAATTAACCTTTCATTTAAAAGGGAAAATTCCCTATAGTCCGTAACATACCAACATAAAATTCACCTATATAGTGTTAGTCTATGCTTGTCACAATACTTTACAACTGTAAATGATGAGATTGAAGGGTGGAAGTCCTCCATTTCTAGAGACTCTCAATTGGAACTAGAAAGGAGGGAGGAAGCTTTCTGTTTGTATTAACCCATAATTCTCAGTATGCCCAGCATTGGGTGGATTTGGGTGGAGACAACCCTATGGATCTCCTGAGGAAAGTAAGGGTGGAGATGTATATCTCTCGAGTCCCTTGCTGATCAAAGGGTGGAAATGTGAATCTCTGGAGTCCCTTGCTGACTAAAAGGTGGATATGAGAATCTTTGGAGCCCCTTACTGACCAAAGGGTGAAGATGAGAATCTCTGGAATCCATTGCCGATAAATGGGTGGAGATGTATATCTCTCAAGTCCCTTATGGACTGATGGGTGGAGAAAAAACTACCTTTGGATTCCTTGTATCAGTCTACAACCAAAATGCAATAAGCAGGGTGGAAGGGAACAGACCTCTGCAGTCCCTTTGAAAAACATCGAGACATGCTTCATAATCTAGGGGGTGACAATTGCATAGCTCGCAGTTCTCAATGGTTGGGAGGAAAATTGTGAAACCTATCCCTATACCCATCCTTAGGTATCCTGATAATTATGATGTTCGGAAATCATTCAAGACTACTCCCTACAAAATAGGGTTAAAAAATGGCACATACTACCTAAATTACACGAATTTTTATGCCACATGTAGGCATGGATTATCTTGCATATCTCACTAGTATGGTAGAAACTGCAGCCATCAACAATGATGTATGTTCATGGAAAATTTTAGGGGCTAATATTCGTAGAAGGGCTAATTTACCATGGTTTTTCCAAAAACAAGATTCACCAATTTCCATTTTATCTAAAAATGATTCACCCAAATTTTATACTAAAAAATTATGTTATCCTAAAAGTAGCCAAAAAATTATAGACACTGTATATAGTCATTAGAAATTTGGATATATTTAAAAAATATCCCCAAAATGTTTACAGTTTTCATATTAGGGACTCATAAAGATTCACCAAGGTTTTTAAACTTTAAGATAAATATCCATATTTAAAATTTTCCCTGTGTATGTTTAAGAAAGGAGTTGTGGTCTTAAACTCTATTGTACACCTAGGTTCCATGGCCACCCCATACACTAAGGTGCCTCCATAGTTTGAAAAACCTACATAGGAGACAATAAACATGAAGTGAGACATTAGGTCCCCTTAATACTATGTCAACAGACTTCATATGATGGTACCTCACAATTGAAAGAGTTCATACTATCAAAGTAGTACTTGATGTCCCAGATGCAGATCATGATGTTCATAAGAAGGAAACCCGGTACATATGGAATGATACTATTTAGGGGCTTATTAAAATTCTGATCTTGCCTTGCATATACTTCAATCTATTTGCATATAAAATTTGACAATGGTTTATACTGAATATGTCCTTGACATTTCCTTGGATAGACTAGACTGTCAGTTATAGTGTTTACTTTATAAGCACATGCCCTCTTTAATGGTTGATCACGCAATGGTATGTTATAGGTATTTGGGTAGTCTTAGAGTGTGTTGTCAATAAAAAATGACAAAAATGGAAAAATGTTGCCAGAATAGCCTAAGTTGGAGACATAATTACACAGTTTGAAAAATTTTGAGGAGTCTGATGTAGAGGCTATGTAAGGTTGGTGTCAATTCGGTATGATGAAAAAACCAACATATGAAACCCATATAATTTTCTAAGATTTACAAGTATATGTCACACTTTTGGCAGGGTACCATTCTCTACCTTTGAACTCTACAAATGCCAGACCGTGGGATATTTTTCACGACCATTGGAAGTTATACACTTCAAGGAAATAAAACTTGAGATAGTATGTTGCATTCTAGGGGCGTCTTGTAGGTTGTCCTCTCAGACCCTAAACATGGCTAAAACCATGTGGTGATGTGAGTATATCATAAAGAGAAATTACAAATTTTGATTAATTGCCAGTTTCCCATAGGATTTGGCATTTTTGTAATCTTGAGGGATTGTCCTTGTCACTCCTCCAAGAGCCAATTCCCATGTCTAACAATCAAATTGTTATTTATCATGAAACAAATGCTGTTATATTTTTATATGAAATGGACTTGAAGTATCACCTTAATAGTGATATCAGATAACCTCAACGTTGTATTACCAGGTGCTAGAATTTGGCCCATGGAGGATTTGACCATGTCTATTTACCTTCGCACTAAGGATGCTTAGTGATCTAAAACCCTCTAGAGGGAAATTATTTTATTTGATTGTAATTCCATTGAGACATGTGATAACAATGACTCATTATAAATTTGCCTTGGTGATTACTTGTATATGTGCTATTGTTATGGTCGAAGCTCCCAAGTAAGTAATCTATATCGTCTTCATGCACAACATAGATATTACAGGACTTTGTTATAAATGGTATTTATTTAGGGCCTATGCATGTGATAGATTGCCTTGTTGAACTACTAGATATATTTCTATTTCATTCATGATGGGATGATGACTGCATCAATCATATTCTTAATAACATTGACTGGGGTGTTAAGAACTCCTTATTGTGGCTCTCCTAGCATCCAATGCCAATGGTTCTCTTAAGGAAGAATTAGAACTATTGATGTGAAATGTTGAGGTGAACTAAGTTGGGGACTTGGAATGGTGGAAACCCCTTGGCAATGGGGCCTTGGACTAGTAAGTGGAGGTGTCTTTATGGTCACCTATTTGAGCAAACATTGCATCATAGATCTACCATTGTATGTGTTTTTTTCCTATAATATTTATTGGTCACTCGACACCCCAGTTGGTGAGATAATTTGGAAAAAGGAGGTGATCAATGTCATATATTTGAGATGATAAATATCATAAGACCAAAAAAATATGGGTTGGATAGCAAAAGAAAGTAGAAGGTAACCTCAACAATCTTTATATAGACAAAGAAATCTCCTCCAATTGTCATGGAAGAAAATTCATTGAAAATGAAGCGTTTCACCATGTTTATATATGGAGGGCCTCAACCACATACACAAAAGATCCAAATCATACGTTAATCAAGGGGAAATTTAATAAAAAATCCACTTATTCCTATCAAGTTAAGAAGATCAACTTATGGATTTATATGAACAAGATTTACTATAGGATTAATCTTCTTGATGTCGTTGACGTGTGGATTGCAAATATAGCCTGAGGAAACATACTTTACTTTACAATGTCAATAAATGCTATAGACATCCTCATCCTATAGGATATTTTCTACAACTTATTATTACTTTATTTTCTCCGGTTGCATTTCCTAAATCATAATTATAACTTCACGTTTGAACCAGAATTTGATTCTAGTTGGCATGCCTTTCAAATTCTAGGAAAATAGGATCCACAAAAGGTGGAGAGAGAAAATAAAAGAAATATCTTAGTATTGATATTGCAACAGTGTATTTTTCACGCACAATGAATCATAATAGATGACGTTAAATAACTGAAACATTTTGGCATAAACATTAATGATTCTCAATGATAAAGTAGTTGAATTGTTTCACTCAAATAACCTTTTTTAACTTGAAATAATACATTTCATTTTACCTATATTTTACCTCCACCTCAATACAAAATTTTGAAGATCTACATTTGAAAATTATACTAAAAATGTTGATGTGAACTTCACATACAATCCAGATCCCACCCTATGGGCCATTTAGGAAAGGGGTGATGGTGCTTGTTGGTTTTTTAGAAGAGCCACTTGAGTATATGAGCTTGTCTTCAAAAATATTTACCACTTCTCCAGAACCTGGTATCGGTCGTCCATTAGATATCCATCACTCTCATATTTCATTAAAAGATATAAGTTTATCACAACATTGTAAGAAAACTAATATTTCCAGATTCAATAGTTTCCTAGATAGCTGAGAACTGATAATTTCGTCTTCTCTATACAAAGTTTCCTTTGCAAAATCTTCAAACCCCTTTTACTGCTCGTGAAATGTCCTAGAGATCTAGATATGGCCAAAGATTTGGATCCGAAATATTTTTGGCTTTAGTAAATTAAATTTTGAATTCTGTAAGGGAGCCTGAGCGTATTCCATGACTTCATAATTACAAGTGCTTAAACCCTTAGAGATCTCTTATCTCACCTGGCATGATATACACGGCTCTAGGTTCTCCAGAGCTGCTAAAGTTAAGCATAATCATCTGTAAATCTTGGAGTAGATAGGGTGGGTTACAACCACTTCAAACAGATATTCGTCATACTTCAACTAATTTATTTGTGAAGGGTTTACACAGGGTTTTGTTTTGCTTCTTTTTCAAGATTCTTGATCTAAGAACGTCCTGTCAAAATTCAAAAATAAGTTTTGATATATTATCCTTGACTTATAGCTGCCATAGAGATTTTGGCCTATGGCCATCAAAATTTTCATCTACCTCAAAATTTTCTTGTTTATTTCCTTAGGTCCATGATTGTTACATCTGGGTCTACTCTATTCCATGGATGAATCAGAGGTCAACAGTGAGTGATTTTTCGATCAGCTACCACTGGCCCTACAACAATGAACAAAAGGACATCTTGTTCAGACAGAGTGCAAAATAGATGAACAATCGAGAGCTTATAGAGTATATGTAGAAGCATTTTATCATCATGCAGACATTATATAAGGAAATGAAAAATCTTGGCAATGGTATGAAATCTAGTGCGGAGAAAATGAATTAGTATAAGTCTGGTTCATATATGTTTGGATTCTCATACGCGTGCATGGTTAAGATTATACGAACTTTGCCACATGCTAGGGCATGCCCAAAGTACACAGATTATACTAAGAAGCTGCAAGAAGGAAGCAAAGGTGAAGTATTTCCCACTGGTTACTGGTCTATTCAAGTGCAAGACCACATGGCTCATTTAATTTGCGGAAAAAGGATTCCTGAGATTTTTCTTGTAGATATTAAACAAATGAAGGAAATTGATGGTGTTAATAGGATCAATAAATAGCATTGGAAACTTATATGTATTATTTGTGAGGTTTCTTATGGAGCATCTATGCAATGTTTTGATCAATATTGTCATGTTGCTTATCATTCCCTTTGTGTATGCACTATAGGATTGTTTTTTGAGATATTGAAGATAAGGTTATGCATGCATGATCTACTAATGAGGATTAATTTCCTTTGGAAGGAAGCATATAAAATCATAGATGAGCAGAATCCAATATTTGTTTCACCAATACAACAATTGGCTGGTAATATTACAGGCCGCTTTAGTTATTGGGTAATTTCACTTTTAGCCGCTAATTTTGCATTCTGGACCATTTTTGGGTGAAATCTCTTTCCATCCATTACACACATAGGGCCTTGCGATTCCATTGGCATTAAATCAGGCTCTCATCATGGACATAAAGCATCACAAACCTAAGGAAAGAAACAAGCCAATTTCACTACCATCATGGACCCATTTAAGCTAGCATATATGGAAGAAAGTATTTCCCTACGTTTTGTCATGTGGAAGGTGGATCTTTTAAATTCACATTAGCATTTAAAATTGACAATATTTTAACAATAGCTATCCCAGCTACAGGTAAACCAATTTTGTGATATGAATAGCCAGGTTGGGTTGTTGTGTTTTCTAACACGTACAATGGCAAGATATTAATTGGAAGTGTATCTCTAAGAGTGGGTTTGTGTTTTTTTTATGTGTGGGAATATGCATATTGGGAACATGTTGAAATAGAATTTGGAATAGTTTCTACTCACACTACTACAGGGAAGGGGATTTCAAGACATTTTTTTAAGACAAAAGAAAGTCTTTTGTTTTAAACATTTAATCTAATGTAAGATTATATACCCGTGCTTTAAGAGAATGCAAACATAGTGATACAAGGATAAATTGTACTACATATCACTAGAGTTGCAGAATTAAAGCCTTACTTTTAACATGAAATCTGCACAATTCAATATTAATTTAATTTTTTTTCAGAGCAATATTGAGTTTCTATGAACTCACTTTTTCTATATCCATACTTTCAAACTTCTAAATATATGTACATAAATATGAAAATATGTATTATGCTAGGAATCCATTACAGTTATATCCAGAGCATGGTAATAATTAAACTTCGTCAAATACTTAAGTTACAATGCCTCTTCGTGTCTTGTAGAAATCGTTATCATCCAATGCCCTGATGACATAGGGGGTATATTTCAACAAGGCACCACCACAATGCTATGAAAAATGTTGCCAACATCAATGCACTACAACACTCTGAAGCACTTTGAAGAATGTTGTCTACATCAATGTTCTACAACTCATTGGCTCTTGGTTTTGTCCCTACACCGCAACTTGGTAGCTCTTTCTTCAGTCCCTTCCTACTCTGAAGCACTTTGAAAAATTCTCTTAACATCAATGCATCTAATTGACATGCATACTTTGAGAGATGAACTGGGGGATGAGGAAAATATGACATCTATGGAAAACATGCTTCTTTATCAACTTGATCATTAATTTTAAAGCAACGGTATGTTATGGGAGTTCGCTTCAGCATATTTTAAAGTGTTCATATCATGCCTCTCCGTTAGATAAAAATCAACAATTAATTATAGAAGATACATTCAAAAGGAAATATTGCTTTGTAATCTTGGCTTTGAAAGTATCATGGAGCTGTAGCCGTGAAATATAAGTCTGTTTGTTGCAAGTATTCTCTGATAAGTATCTATTATGTGGCATCCTTTCACATGGAGTTCTCTTTTATTCACATGTGTCTTCCAGATTGGGTAGTACCACACTACGTTATCAGAAATGGCACAATAAGCTAAAATTTTTGCATCAAATGGTCAACACAAGGAAATGATCTGGAAATTTGTTTCGTGATCTTTACTCACTTAATGGTTGTATTTGAAAAAAATAGTGATAATTTATTCATTTCTTTTAAAATGAAGAAAAATAAAACACAATGTTATAATGTGAATGTAATTTGATTAAACATTGATAAATTACTACTTGATATTGACTTGAATCCCACCCTTACATTCTTTCTATATTTTTATTAAATAGGTCATAACATCTAGCCTGCACCCCCCTCATCTATTATCTTATAGAGTTTTATTTCTTGGCAACATAGACATGGCTATAACTTAGGTTTTTTTAAAGTTTTTTTTCCTCCTCATCGCTACAAAATGTTGTATATTATAGAGTAAAAACTTGAAAGAAAAAATAGTTGGTTCTTTTATAAGGAGGTCCCTAAACAAGTTCCACACAGTACAATTACGATATGTGCATAAAATTCACTTATTATAATAGAGCACATTTGTGGCTTAACATCTCTGGCTGAAGGAAAAAAATGGTACTGGATGTTAACCAAATTCTAGTGGAGTGGGATTGAAAAAAAAATTCATGTTGTTCTGCCCTTATGCTTGTTCATTCATGGAGGTTGGCTTGGAGCAAAGATGACTTGGTTGTCTGACTGGTGGTTTTGTTTAGCATCGAGGATGAGCAATATAAGTGATTCTTGTAACATTATGACTATTATGTACTTCTAAGTTCTACAAATTGAATTATGATAATTTCACAAATACTATATCCCATGTTTTTCATATTTGAAAAAAAAAATCATACAGTCTCGCCATTATTTGTTTGCTGCTTCTAGCCATTGCAAACACCTATTTCTTCCAATTTTATATTTGGGAAATGAGGTGAATGGAAGGTGATTTTTAATATCCTCTTTCAAGGTCTTCAAGAATATTTTTCAATGTTTGTTAGTTCTACTTCCCACCAGATTATCAACAGAGATCCAATTCTAGCTATGAGTGCAGAAGAGTTGCTACACGAGGGGATAATTCCCCACATTTGTGGAGGGCATTCTTGGTAAACCTGGTGTAGAATAATGTTGTGTCTCATCCAAGGGGATTTGAATGGGACACATGTTGGTGCAGAACTAAATAAGTACTTAAAAACATTAGCCATGGCTAGTTTAGTTAATCCCTTGGGTTTGATTTGTTCGAATCATAAGTTGTACCGCAATAATCTACCAGGAAATTTCATTATTGAATGGAATTGTTCTAAAATTATATTGCTTGTCTTTCATGAATTATATTCCTTTTAAATTGTTAAGTGAAAACCTGGTTTGTTATATTTAAAGCCTTGATATTTTCTCAAGATTCAAGAATTTTTTCATGGATTGGATATAATTTCCCATTTGGATACCTTGCAATGCAAAGCCATCATAATCAAACTGTTGATTCTCATTCGCAATGAACATAGGCAATGAGAAAATAAATGTATACATTTCATGTTGTGAATGTTGGCTTATAGTGAAAATGCTTTTGTTTCATTCTACTTTCACAAAGCAAAGTCCTCGCAAGGAAATGAGGATGACATAGAGATGTATATTGTATTTCCTCTATTGAATGAAGGGGTGCTTGATTCTATGTGATTTCATGGCTAAACTAAGGTTTTGCCCTTGGGCCCTGAACTAGTGGCATTTTATGGAATTAAACTTAATACCATTATTATATGTGAAGGAATAAAAGGGTTTATGGTTTATGTTTTTGTTTATGTTTGATTCTTATTATTATATGAGTGACTTGTGTTTCAGTCCTTTTATATATTCTTATGCATAAGATGCCTCTTATAATTAAAGATCATTTTACTTTCTAACCATTAATATTTCTTGGTTTCTTAGAAGCTGAAGTTTGAGAAGATTGAAAAGGCTCCAAGGAATGGTCATTGGAACTTTAACAACAAGGTATTTTTGTTTCAAGAAGTTTTTGAAAAATTTATTTCAATCAAACTCACTTTATTTAAACCACCTATTCTCAGATTATGGTTTTGGAAGCAAAAATTTGAGAATGGGAAATTGCATGTTTCAATTAAATAATTCCTTCATATGAAATAATGAACATGGGACGTGAGCTTCAACAATGTTGTGTTTGAAGAGGATTGGTATGTAAAGCTACATATGAATTAAAAAAGTATAGTTATCCTTTTCATTTTGGGACATTGCATAATTGAAATGTCTATTGTAGGCAATGAACGATTGCGTGAGGCTTTTGGAAGAAAGTTTGCAAGAAAGAAATAGGAGCCCTATTGACAAGGTTGAAAGGATGCTATATCAGATGAAGTCTAGACATCCAAAGCCACCTCATTTTTTGCTTTGCATCTTACTAGAGACGAAGAATGATGACCCTTATGGTGAATGTGTAATTTTTTGTGTGTTAATGAATGATTCTAGTTTTTAATTTTTATGATGCTAAACAAGACTTTGTGACTATAAAATTACATATTATATATACCTATTCCTTATTTTAGGGCCTTGGAAGAAGAAGTTCATGTTTGATTTGGGGGTGATCAATCAATGTTTTGCACCTTTGAATATGAAGAATTTCAATGGTCAATATTTAACATATGTAGCTTTGAAAGTAAATGTAAAGGTATTTAATCAGTATTCATTGATTAATATTTAATCTAGATTCTATATTCATTTTCTTTTTGGGGAGATCCCCTTGCTTTTGTATATTGAGATTTCCAGAACTGTTATGTTCTCAGGTTGGTGGCTTCAACTCTGTTTTAGCTATTTGTTTTGTATTTTGATATTGTTGGAACTATTGTGCTGTTCTTCAAGTTGGTGGCCTCAAATCTATCTTAGCTGTGTAATTTGTGCATAGGCTTCCTAAAATTTCAACAAAACCAACAATTATTATTCGGAGGATGTTTCACATGGTTCTCCAGGACATGCATATTCACCTTCAATTTCGACGATGTGCATCTTTAACATCTTATCAAGGCTTCTATCTTGAATTCACAAACACAATTAATTTTAAAACATGTTGTTTTTTGTTAATGTTTTAAATAATTAATATTCTAGCTCCTCTTTAAAGCTATTTTAGTTTGTTCAGCTCCATATCTGTATGTTCATATTTTTTGTTGTTTAGTGCCATGTATAAGTATTTCTATACCCGAGCCTGAATTATTCTACATAACATTAATTAAATATTATGTATGTATATCAGAATTATGCGATTTGATATTAACTATATATTCTTGCATTATAGCTTATCAGCTTCTCATACTTTGTAACACTGTTACCGATGAAATAGGTAACCGCACTGTTACCTACTTTTTTTTGGTAGCATAAAAAGCACCTGATTTTGAAAAGTGGTGATGCAGAATCACCCCTTTTCTTTGTGCACATTTTTGACACTAATATTTTTATTTATGAAGTATGAATATTTGTTTTAAGATGTTAATGATTTTCATGCTAATTTTGAAATGTCTTGATGCAGCATCAACATTTTTTTTTAGAGAGGTGATTTTCATGCTAATTTTGAAACGTATTGATGCAACATCAACCTTTTTTTTTTAGAGTGGTGATTTTCATGTTGGTAATAAAACACAAAACTTAGATAAAATATATATATATATATATATATATATATATATATATATATATATATATATATATATATATATACACACAATAAAAAAACCAATAAAAATGTCAAAAAAAAACAAAATTAACTCGTAAAAATAAAAAATTTAAACAAAAATAAATTAAAAAAAAACAAAAATATTCGAAAACTATATCAAAAGAAATGACAAAATTTGAAAAAAAAACACATAATTTAAAGAAAAAAAAACAAAAATTAACCAGAAAATTTTAAAAAAGAAAACATCAAAAATATTTTTTTCTAAGTTATTAAAAAAACAATATAATTTAAAAAAATAATTAAAATAGAAAATTTAAAAATAATTAAAATTACAAAATTAAAATTTAGATAAAAAAAATAAAATACAGAAAAGAAAAAATTAAATTTAAAAATTTTAATTAAAAAAATAATAATAATAAGAAAAAAAAATACAAATTTTAAAATTAACAAAAAAAACAAATTGAAAAAAAAAAAAAATTTAAAATTGAAAAAGAAAATTAAAATAAAAGAATTAAAAAAAAAAAAAAAAAATATCATTAAAAAATAGAAAAAAGGAAAAAAACCACATGTAAATAATTAAAAAACAAATTGCCATAAATTTACTCTTTTTTTTAAAATGAAACAATTTATAAATTTAAAAAATGAAAAACTGAATAAACTAAAAGATTTAAAAAAAAAATTTAATTAAGTTAAAATTTAATAAATTTAATAAATAATTTTTAAATTTTAAAAAAATAATTAATCTAAAATATTAAATTTAAAAACAAAATTTAAAAAAAAAATAAAAAAATAAAACAAATTAAATTTAAAATAAAAAATATGAATTAAAAAAAAAAAAATTTAAATAAAAAAAAATTAAAAACAAAAAAGAAAAAAATTAAATTAAAAAAAAATATTAAAAAAAAAAAATTATTGTTACGAATTAAAAAATATTACAAAAAAATAAATTATTAAAAAAAAAAAAAGATTTTTTTGATCGTGGTGGTGCCGCCAATCGGCTTCCCGCCTAGGTGGCGACGGAGCGAGATTCAGGGAATGTTTAATCAGCCTCCCGCGGTCGGGAATCGGCCTCCCGCGGCGGGAGGCAGGTACGAGTCTCCCTCCCGGGATGGCGGGGAGCGCGATTCCGGTCATCGGCGTCCGCGGGCGGAGGGCGATTACGGGGAATCGGCCTCACGCCACACAGGCGGGAGCGTGGCGGCGTCACCACGATCAAAAAATTCATTTTATTTTTATTTTTATTTTTTTAAATTTTTTTTTAATTTTTAATATTTTTTTTTTATCTTTTTTTTTTAAATTCAAAAAATTTAAAACTATTTTTTTTTAATTTAATTTTTATATTTGAAATTTAATTTGTTTTAATTTTTTTTGTTTTTTATTTATTTATTTTTTATTTATTTATCTTTTTAAAAAATTTAATTCATTGTTTTTGGTTTATATATTTTTTTTCTAAATTTTGTTAATAATTTTTATTAATTTTGTATATATATATATATATATATATATATATATATATATATATATATATATATATATATATATATATATATATATATTTTTTTTTAATTGATTTTTTTTTTTTCATATATTTTTTTTTAATTATTAAATTTCATGTTTAGTTTTTTCATTTAATTCTTTTACATTTAATAAATTTTGAGTTTTTTTTTTTAATTTATTTGAATTTAATTTTTTTATTATTATTATTATTATTTTTTTAATTACATAAAATTTTTATATTTTTTTTATTTCAATTGTGTATTTAAAATTAGATTTTTCTTTTTTCCTTTTTTTTTCTTTTTTTTTCAAATTAATTTGTTTTTTATTTTATCTTTTATTTAATATATATTTTTTTGAATTTTTCATTTTTAATTGATTTTTAAAGTTTTTTAACTTTTTATTTTAACAATGTTTTTTTTTCTTTATATTTAATTTTTTTTTTTTTTTCAAAATTTATTTGTTTAGTCATTTATTTATTAAAATTTAATATTTTTTTTTCAAATTTAATTTGTTATTTTAATATTAACATTTTTTTTTAAATTTAATAAAATCTAATATATATATTTTTAATTTAAGTTCATATATATATATATATATATATATATATATATATAATTTTTTTTTTTTTTTAATTTAATATTTTTATTCTATTATATTTTTAATTTTTAATTTTAAAATTTATTTATTTATTTATTTATAATTTAATGTACATTTTCTTTTTCCTTTTTAAATTTAATTTCTATATTTTATTTTTTATAATTTCTTTCTTTTCTTAACTTGTTTTTTTTTTTTTTTAATTTAATATTTTTATTTTGTTTTTATTTTATTTTTTTATTTCTAAACATTTTGAAATTTTAATTTTTAATTTTTAATTTTTTTTTAATTTTAGGTTTTTTTTAATGTTTGAATTAAAATTTTTATTTTGTTTTTGTTTTTATCTTTTTATTCCTATATATTTTTAAATTTTAAACTTTAAAATGTTTTTATTTTTTAAATTTATTTTTTTCTTAAATTTTAGGTTTTTTTTAGTGTTTGAATTTTAAAAATTAAAATATGTTATTTCTATTTTTAAAAATGTGAAAAATATGACAAAATTTTATTTTTTTTGTTATTCCAGCATCAACTGGTTTTGTTTTGAGGGTGCTTTTTCAATCATTTTTTCAAGAAACAATTTTGTTGTTAGCATAATTTTACAAAATGTTGAAATTTGACCTTAAAAAAAAACCAAGTGCGTTTTGGAATACACTTTTTTTGTTTTTGGGGTGTTTTTTCATGTTTTTTGAGTCTTTTTGGGCTAGAGTTCCCGTTTTGAGGTCATGTTACCTATTTCATTGGTAACAATGTTTGTTAGTTGGGAGTTTCTATGCTTCGAAAAAACTATCATGAACCCTTGATGTTTTCTTTCTCGATATTTTCACTGCACAATTCTAATTATGTCATCTTTGGACCTGTTGCTGATCCAAGTTGGATCTTTGCAATATAGGTATTTCATGTATTTTTTGGGCCATACTATAAGGAATTTTTTGTGTTTCTTTCCCCATACTTTAAGAGATTACAAGTCTATATTTTATAATTTATTGTTTGTTGATCTAATTTTTCATATTTCTAATTGTGACATCTTTATCTTGTATCACAAGATGTGCTTCATTAGTTTTAATCTATGTTACCTAGGATCTGCCTAGGATCCAAAAGCCCTGCCCTTTATCAATTAATTAGCCCCTCCTCGTTTAAAATAATTCACTTATTTGTGCTTCTCAAAATTATGCATTTTTTAATTTTTGAAAGAAATTTAGACTGAAATATATCTCGAGATCTGAATTTTTCAGTGATTTTATTTCATAATTTTCTTGGATGAATATTTGCCTATATCCCTGATCATGTATTTCAACAACTTTCTGATCTGTAAATAGGCTTTCATTCACAATATAATGTGATTGCGAATATAATTTATACGTTATTGATTGTTTTAAATAAATCTGTCGGTAGGTTGTCTATCCTAGAGGATGACCCTTGATTTCAAGATATAGAGCTTCAATGAGAACTCAATCATCCAAGGTTGAAATGATTGAAGCTTTGTACAAACCATTTCCCTCAAGAATGATGTGGGCATGATTAGATAGTTCTACAAATGTTATTTCATTGGAAGAATTGTTTTATCCTACAAATCAATATAGGTAGAGAATGATGCTTTTGAGTATGTAATAAGGTGATTCATAGATGTCATTATTAATGTAGAGATGTAAAGATAATATTTTATCATTTCATTTAACAGCCCCTTTGACCTATTTCTAGTCAGTAATTGGGCATTAATAAAACTATCTTATTTATTGATTACACATTGAGCTATTGGTAGACCTTTAGAAATCATGGAATCCACAACCTAATGTAGAACAAAAGCAACAACAGATGTTAATATTTAGGTATGTGTTCAATGATAAGGTATGTTGGTAACCCAATGTAGTATGACTTGTCTGCTACATTTTTTCTAAATAGAATAAAGACATAGTTATTGTTAGCCCCCTAATTTTCTCTCTTTTTACCATTTTCCCCTTCCTAAATCATAACCATTTACCTCTCTTTCACCTCTTTTATGCACCCTCATCTTGCACCAGTCAAAGCACGGTGACATATTTCATATAAACCTTTATTCTTCATGTTTTAATTCAATTTAGCATTAATTAAATATTTATTACATGATTTCTTACTTTTAAATCACTTTTGTAACTTATCAATATCTCCAATGGTTATTTGATAGTGAGAGTGCTTATCGTGACCACTGATCTTAGTGCAGGATCGGATCTTGCACCATTTCCAGCGCAACAGATCTTCGCGGCAGATCCAAACCTCCTTGATTACCGCCTTGTCTCAAGCAGCTTCATCCATGACAAAACAAATGATTCGAAGGAAGTTGAGACCAATCCGTGAAGGGTGAAAGTTGGTTAGCTATGGCCAGTTTTGAAAAACCGTCTTATTTTGAAGGCCGAAACTAAATTCTGCATTTTGTTATAAATCGGTTGAACGATCTATTTTGGCCTTTGGCAAGAGGTCTATATAATGTAAAATGTAAGTAGGACTGGAAGGAGAAGTTTTTGAGTAAAGTTGGATAGCAGAAAGAGAAAAAAGAGGCGGTAACAGGTTATTTTGTTATCGCCCGAATCTGGGCTGGACAATTTATTCACGCATGTATTTGCCTTAATGAATTAATAAAAGGAAGCTCTGCCTCATGTTTCAGAAATTGTGTTTCTGCCTTTAAGCTGATCAATTGATTAAGTTACTGAGAAGCGTTTTTATTTAAAAGAGAAATGTGCTAGTTGGCTAGGGCCCAACCAACCCATCATGTTTACCCCATTTTCTGTTTCTTGTAATTTGTGTTTATATTGTCAAAGTGTGATTTAGATTTCAGCACATGTATTCTTGTCTGACTGAAAACGGATCCGTTGTGTGAAGTAGATACATTTTATTTTCCTGCACTTGATTTCAGATTGGTTTTCCTTTGCCTGGTACAAGCAAGAGAAACGAACCTGCACCAGTGCATGTTCGTGTGATATTTGCTTTTCCTGCAATTCTGTTTAATCGGTTTTTCCACCTGGCCCAAGTAGGAGAAATGAACCTGCACCAGTGCACGTTGGTGTCATGCAACAAGCTTTCTTACTCTACTTTCCGCAATCTTCTTTCTTTCTTTAAATTCTTATGATAGGATAAATGATTGTTTCTTTATTTCTACATTTTGTTAAGATCAGAAACATTCACTTTTATGTGTGCAATTTGATTCGATAGTAAATTAGCACTTGCAATAATTTAACACTCATTTTAAGGACTAAATGTTAAGTGCAGGAAGCTCTGATCCAGTGCAAGAACCAGTTTCTTACCATAAGATCTGAGTGATCTCAACCTTGAAAATTTCGAGCCCTTACATGAAGTAAAAAAGCCTTCAGTAAAGACACTATTTATACCTTCTACGTAAATCTCTGATCCTACACTAGTGCAGGACAGATTAATGCAAGAAGGAAATCTCTAAGAAGTAGGTTTAAGGGCCCATCTAATGAGACTGCTAAAGTGTCTCTGCTAAAGTAAAACACACACTCAGTAGATTAAACAACCACTAGTGGGAGTGATTTCATTTTATCTTTAATTCTCTCTTGCAAATGCATACTTCCTCGTTCCAGTCTTAGATTATTTTTTATGCTTCAAGTTTCCTTTTTCTCTTTTGATTGATTCTGCAATCTTTCCTTTAAAGAAAGTATGGATTTACATTAGGAAGATTCATACCATATTTTTCATTTACTGTGCTTCGTCTCTAAGCTTACGAATCCCCCGGGTTGAAAAATTAAGTGTTGAGGAGTTTGCTTAAGTGTAATTCCTGCACCTGACATTTTAGCATTGTTATCGAGGAGATGATTTGATTTGTTAAGAATTTTCTGATTATACACTAGAGGCAATTTTTCTTTATTTTTGCAGTGTTGTTTCTTTGAAGGAATTTTCATGGTGTTAATTGATTTCTGACAACATTTTTTAGAAGTTGTTTTTTATTTTTCTTTTTTTCTTTCCTTTTGAAATGAATGCCTAGGAAAGGTAAGGGTTCGAAGCCCACTAAGGGCTGAAATAATTTTGAAAACAATTTTCATATTGGGTCTCCTTCTGTAAGCAGGAAGCCCAATCCAATTCAAACCCATCATGCAGGAACAATCCACCTAGATTCTGGTGATAACAGCTCAGGTGTGGATCATCCTATTGAGAGTGGTACAAGTAAGAGGGGAACAATGGTGGACTAAGAAGATCATTTGGAAGGGAAAGGTGACAACCAGGTAAGTGAAGAACAATCCACTTTCGTGTTTCCAATTGTGGATCCTGATACTGTGGCACAAATGAGGAATATTCCACCATCATCTCTCCCTCATTTCCATGGTAAAGTTCATGAAGATCCTGACTCTTTTCTATTTGAGTTTGATATTCTATTTAGAAGTTATGATTATGCAACTGATGCTTAGAAGTTAAGATTATTTCCTGTTACCCTCAAGGACTCAGCTTTACACTGGTTTATGGGGTTAGGAGGAAATACTATAACCTCTTGGGATCAAATGAAGAGAGTGTTTTTGTCTAAATGTCAAGAATATTGCAAAACTCGGGACATGCAGGATGAAATTTTTACAATCATACAAGATGATGATGAAATTCTTGAAGATTATCTGGAAATATTTATGTATATTTTACTAAGGTCAAAACTTAAGCTTGATGCCAACACTATTAGAACATTTTTCTTAAGAGGACTTACTGATAATGCTAGAAATAATTTGAATCTGTTAGGACAAGGTGATATTTCTCAGCAAAATTTTGATCAAATTTGTAAATTATGCAGGAAATTTTCAAGAAACGAGTATAGATACGGTAGAGGAACTCGAAATAGAAATAGAAAAACTGAATCTACTGATGCTATGATTATTGGACTAGAAAATAAAATGGAAAACATGAAAATTGATATAATGAACATTGTTACCAAACAGTTAGACTCCTTAAAATTTCAGCAGAAACTGATGAAGGAAGAAGAGTCATTATGTATTTTTTGTCCTAAATGTAGAGACAAGCATCCTCCTAAAGAGAGTCCTCTTAATTTGAAAGAAACTAATAAGTGTGTTATTTGTGCAGAAGACCATATCACAGAAAAATGTCCCTCTATACCAGGACTTAAAGTTGTATTTAGAGGGGGACAACCTGAAGCTGAATACTTGAATGTTATGGAAGCAAGAAGGAATTGGCCTCAGGTAGGTATATGTATGGCACCTGAATTTTCTCCACACTATTTTGGTTATAATTCACATGCGTATTCTTATCCTAACTCTCATCAGCAGTTGCAGTATGGGAATCAATATCAGCATGGGCGAACTTCTCAACCATGGCAACAACGTTGGAGAGGGAAATTCATTCTCCATATTCCTACTAGCCACCTATGCAGTCATATCCTTCTACGCATGCACCTTATTCAATGCCTCAACTTCCAAGCCAGTCCACTCCACCATTGCCTTTATCCCCACCCTTTTGACCTCCTCAGTTTCCTGCTCAACCTGTGCCCAATCCTAATAATAATAAAGAAGTGCAAATGATATATGTAATAAACCCACCTTTATCATTCGAATACCAGTCTATTCCAGTTGGGGTTCATGATATTCAATTAATATTGGGAAGGACTATAACATCAGAAAATCAAAAGCAACCTATGGTGATCATTGAAGAGAAAGGAGAAGAGGAAACTCTTAACCACTCTCCAAAATCTATCACTAAGCACCCCTTACCCTCTGAATCCTTGCCATCTTCTTCCAACCAGCCTCCCTTCCCAGAGAGGCTAGTAATGGAAAGAAGTGAGCTTATTTCTGAGACTAGTTTGGCATCCGAGCTTCAGAATATTTTCATTAACATACCTTTGCTTCAAGCCATTAAATAGGTCCCCATTTGTACCAATATTATTAAGGAAATTTGTCTCAAGAAACCTGAGAGGAAGATATTGGAACCCCAAACCATTCAATTTGTTGGTAGGGCAGTAGAGTTGATGACGGGATGTGTGTCTATGGAAAAATGTACTGATCCTGGAAACCCTGTTGTCTCAGTTCAGATTGATAATGTCCTTGTCTCTAATGTTCTTATATATATGGGGGCAGCCATTAATGTCATGACTAAGAAAACCATGGATCAACTTCGGTTATCTCATTTTCTCCCTACTCCCACTGTGCTTGAATTAGCAGGTAGATCTAAAATTAAGCCAGAAGGAGTATTGGACAATGTGATCATCTCATTAGATTCTTGGGAATATCCTGCTGATTTCATTGTGCTTCAGCCAAAGAACCTAGTAGGAGGACATCCCTTGATCTTGGGTCGACCATGGCTTGCTACGGTCGATGCATATATTGGATTTCATTCTGGTGATATGTATATTTCACATGGAAATTATAGGAAGAAAGTTACCTTATACCCCCCTACCAGATCCATTTAGGACCTTCGAGATAATTTATGGTTGGATCAAAGCAGTGATGAGGAGACTCAATCTATTTCCCTTATTCATCATTATACTAATTCTTCACTAGAAGATGAGATTCAAGATTTCCTAAATAATCTAAACAATATTCCTAATTATGAGCCATTGAGCCAGATTTTCAGCCTAGATTTTCAAGATAATCATGATTCTCATTCTTCTGTACAATTTCATTTTACCATTCCCTTGAGTACTCCTGAGCTTGAAACTACTCTTGTTGAGATTAGCCCTGGTAAATCCTTGCATATTAGTTCATATTTGGACTCATCGCAATAGGAGCATCTTGTGAATTTGTTGCAAAACCGTCTTAGTGCCTTTTCTTGGGGCTATGAAGATATGAAGGGTTTCCCTCCTGAAAATTGTACACATCTATTTATATTCAGGAAGGAACCCGACTTGTCTGAAAACCCCAAATGTGAATGAATCCAACTTTAAGAGATATTGTGAAGGAAGAAGTACAGAAACTCTTGGATGTCAGTTTTATCTATCCTTTTTCTAATAGTCAGTGGGTCTCTCCATTAGTACTTGTACCTAAGAAAGATGGAAGATGGTGTATTTGTATTGGTTATCGAGAATTGAATAAAGACACTCTTAAATATTACTTCCCTCTCCCTTTTATTGATTAGGTGCTTGATACCCTTGCAGGAAAGAAATATTTTTCCTTTTTGGATGGCTTCAGTGGTTATAACCAGATACATATTTCACCCGAAGATCATGATAAAACTACTTTTACACGTCCATGGGGTACCTTTTCTTATAAAGTGCTCCCTTTTGGTTTATGTAATGCCCCTACTACCTTTTAAAGGGAAGTCCTGGCCATTTTTGTTGATTTGGAATTTGTAGAAATTTATATGGATGACTTTTCTGTGTTTGGTGATTATTTTCACGACGCTTTCAAAAATCTGGAGAAAGTACTTCTTCGTTGTCAAGAAGCCCATCTTGCTTTGAGTGACAAGAAATGTATATTAATGTGCAAAACAAGAGTGGTACTTGGCCATTTGATTTCTGATAAAGGTATCCAGGTTGATCTCGCAAAGATTGAAATTATTCTTCATCTTCCTACACCCCAAAATCAAAGGAAAGTAAGAGGTATTTTAGGACATGGTGGTTATTATAGAAGATTCATTGAAAAATTTTCGAAGATAGCTGCTCCTCTTTTCCAACTTCTAGCTAAGGATAGTGAATTTTCTCGGTCCATAGCTTGCCAACAGTATTTTGAAACATTGAAGGAAAAGTTGGTACAGGCACCATTTTTGAGAGGTCCAAACTAGTCCCTGCCTTTCACATTTCCTCTGATGCTTTAGATTTTGCTATTAGCGCAACTTTAGGACAAGAAGAAAATAAACAATCCTACATTATTTATTAGATTAGTAAGAATTTGTCTTCCGCTGAATTAAATTATATAGTTACAGAGAAACAATTTTTAGCTGTAATTTTTGCAATTAATAAGTTCAGGCACTATATTATAGGATATGAAGTATTTGTACATACTAATCATTCTGCGATTAAATATTTTATGAAAAAACCATTGACAAGTGGTAGAGTGACTAGGTGATTGCTATTGTTGCAGGAGTTTAATGTTACTATTGTTGATAGACCAGGGAAATCTAATGTTGTAGCAGACTTTCTTTCTAGATTAGATAATCCTGGTGAAGCAACTCCTGTTAATGATGACTTTCTGGATGAAGATATTTTTGCCATGTCTACAGATTCTCCATGGTTTTCTGACATTGCTAATTATTTGGTCACTAGAAAAACACCACCTCACTTGATCTGATTATCTGTAGATGTGTTAGAGAGGAGGAAGTGTTTGACATATTGAAATCTGCTCATGATGAACCTTGTGGAGGCCACTTCGCTGATAAGCAGACTGCATATAAAGTATTTCGTGCTGGTTACTTTTGGCCTTCCTTATTTAAGGATGCCAAATAGTATGTCAGGAAATGCGATAGCTGTCAATGAATGGGCCAGCCTAATCAAACCAATGAAATGCCTTTATGCCCCCAAGTTATGATTGAGCCATTTGAAAAATGGGCTATTGATTTTATAGGGCCAATAAATCCAACATCCTTAAGTAAAAAGCATATTTTTGTTTGTACATATTTCGTTACAAAATGGGCAGAAGCTACAGTTGTTTCTTTTGTTACAGAAAAAGTTGTTTTTGATTTTATTTTTACTGAAATATTTACTAGATTTGGTGTGCCTAGAGAAATTGTTTGTGACAATGGTGCGTATTTTATTTCTAATCTATTACAGGGTGTGATCGAGCAATACAAGATCCATCATAGGAAATACACGCCGTATCACCCGCAAGAAAATGGCCAGGTGGAATCTACAAACAAAGTGATCGAGTCCATTCTTACAAAGATAGTCAATATGCATCGGAAAGACTCGGCTGAAATATCACCAGAAGCTTTGTGGGAATATAGAACCACTTGGAGAAATAACACGGGACATACACCATATGAACTGGTATATGCAAAACAGGTTCTATTACAAATTGAGTTTTAGATCAAAACTTTCAGAACTGCTGTTCAGTTAGGACTAGATCTCTCTGAGGCACAACAAAAACGTCTTCTCCAATTAAATGAATTAGATGAATTTTGTAGAGATGTTGTTCAAAATAACATACTAATTCAGCCAGAACGCAAAATGTGGCATGACAAGTCTATTCAGAAAAAGCAATTCCAACCAGGTGATTGGGTACTCCTTTATGATTCTAGATTTAAAATATTTAAAGGGAAGTTCCATACACATTGGATGGGACCTTATGAAGTGATCCAAGTATTCGAGAATGGAGTAGTAGAGGGTAAAAACATTGATGGAAAAAATTCAATATTCTTAGTAAATGGACATAGATTAAAGAAGTATTTTCAGCCACTTGCCAAGAAAGATTTTACACAGCAATTCCAACAGCAATTCGGGATGGTAGTGGTGAATGGTAATACCAACCTTTTGAAGACACGAATCCTTCTTTATCTTGAATTTTTTTTTAAAAATACAAAAAAAAAAAATAATAAAAAAAAAAAGTAAAGAAAAAATATTTTCCTGTAATTGTGAAATCGCTAAAATGATTGCAGAAGGGTCAACCGAAAAACCAACTTTCTAGCAGGAAGATCAAAAAAAAAAATTCTAATAAAAAGAGAATGTTTATTGATCTTTAGATATGCTAGCGACCATCGAGTAAATGTAGGTTCAACAGGACCAACCTTTATACATTGGGGTAATTAGCATGGATACTTTTATTCAAGTAACACTTAATTCTCACTGTAGTTATTTTTCTTGCACCAGTGCAAGCAGACCTTCCAAATTTTTTTTTGTCTTTCTTCATATCCCATTTCATAATATTCCCTCAGTTTTCCTTTTTAAATCCCAGAATGATTAACCTTCCCACATTCTTCTGAATTTACCTTACCCGTTTCGTACTTTACCCTTGAATTTTTTTCCCTATCCCACTTCTGTTTATTCCCTCTTGTGGTACTATTCCTGAAATCCCTGTAACAAAATTCCTTCCCATTCTAAAATTTTCCCCTTTCCCACTTCTTTGTTCCCTCATGAATCCATTGTAGGATCTCATACACAAAGAGGAAAAAGATGCTCTGAAGCATCAAGAAAGAGCGAAGAAAATTTCCAGTATCAGTTGAGGAAGCCATATTAGATGTCCAGACTATATTTTACTTAAATTCCCTATTCTTTTTTCAGACAATATGATTGCATTAGTGCAAGCATATCGTCCTATATAATAATACAAGCATAATGGTACCAACAGAACAACATAGTAAGCGGTGTAAACAGATCGATGCAAGCATGCACCTTGACAGAAGCTGAGTACAATTTGTTCTTTTCATAAGTATATGTCATAGGAAATTGGTCATCATGAAAGCTTACAAGAAGCCTTTTCACTTATAAGGAGTACTTGTGCTATCATATTAACTAGGAGAAAATTATTTAAAGTACAAGGTATTTTTAGTTAAGAATCATGATCATTTTTTTAATAAATGCTAAAGTTATTTTTTTTTGAATTATGAAGGAGTACGGAAATGTTTAACCATTGCTTGGATATAATTACCCTTTCTGCCATGATCCTAAACGTCCTTCACTTATAATTATTTCCTCACCTAGCTGTTAAAAATGCCACCGCAATTACCAATCCTACACGATTTCAAACATGTCGCGCATCCACGGCTATTTTGCTGGAATGGATCAGTGATAAGATAGAAGGGATGGTGTACAGTTGGATCCCTATCTATAAAGAGCCAAATTTTCCAGTATCACATGCAATTTTTGGACTGTTCATAACTGTTAAGCAGCCATGCCTCCTGTTCGATGTGAACCTTCGTCTCTCAGTGAGGTAGATTAGACCATTGAGTTTCGCAATAGTCTTGCACTATTGCGAGACTCAGACTTTCTTCAGTTCTTGCAAAAATTTGACAGGCACAACAATGAAGTGGCCCTACAGTTTGAAAAGAGTTTTAAAAACGACCATGTAAAAATTGGTCCCCTGAAATTTAAGGTCACGGAAGAATCGATAGCAGCAGCGACGGGCTTGTGAAACGCTGGTGTGCAGTACTTCAAAAATCAGAAGCTCAAGAGGAAGCGCTGGCAGCATTTCTTCATTGATAAGGACATGAAGGTAGATTGGAAGAAAGGATTTTCGCGCAGCGCCCTGTTGGGACAGTGGCGGGACCTCCTTTTTATCCTCCAGAAATTCGTGACTTGCAAGGGAAGGTACTCCCTCTCCTTTGTGTATCATTTCAGGATGCTGCAACACTTCGAAGTCGGCTGAAACGTCGAGTGGAGGATGGATTTCACTTATTTTTTGCTTAAGAGCTTGGAAAAGATGGTTAAGAGTGTGCACGACACATGGGCAGACTAGGTTGATAAGAAGCTATATCACTGCGGCCTGATAAATATTTTGGTTCAGAAGAAGTTGGAAATTAAAAGCATGACCTAGGAGGCGCCGTTAAAACAACTGCATAAAAGAAAGCCACTGGAAAAGAGGCAGGGGACCCTACCAACACAAGCAAGGGTCTAAGTAAAAATTAAAATGGAAGTCCTTCTTGCACTAGTGCAAAAAGGAAATGACCCGGGAAATCAACAGAAGAAGAGGCCCCATCTCCAAAGAAAAAGAAGACAACAGGTACACCTATTGAAGAGATTCCTTTGATGCCACCATTACATGAAAAGACCCCCGAAGAAGACGATTTGCTGTTAGTCCTTGCAAACGCAGCAAAATCTGTAGAGGTCAAGGATGACACTCTGTTGGCCAATTTCATTAAAAGGGCCTAGAAAAAGAATGAAGAACCTAGTACAAAACCACAGTCCCCACAGAATGTTGAATCCCCTCTTGCATCAGTGCAAGAAGAAGAAGAGCCGAAAGAAAAAGAACTGCAAGAAGAAGAAGAGCTAGAAGAAGAAGAAGGACAGGAAGAAGAAGAAGAAGGAGAAGAGGAAGAAGAAGAGGAAGAAGTGTTTACTGAAACCTCGAGGGATACTGAGGTCCCTAAAGAAGATATAGCCCCTGTCAGGACAAAAGAGGAATAAGACTCAGTAGCTCCTATTGCTTGGATAGTCGAACTGGAGCTTCAAGTGTAGAACTTAGAGCAGCTCATAGTTAAAGTGCAGGAGGAAAAGAAACAGAGTAAAGAAGAATTAATGGCGAAGATCTAGAAAAAGAAAGGAGAAGTCAGGGTGTGGAAGTACTGTGCTGCGCAATGTTTTAGATGACTTAAAAAGGTGACGAAGAAATTGAAGAACATCAGAAAGAAGAAGTCTGAAACATTGCAGGCTGATGATAGTATGCTAGAGCAAGATTGAGCTGGAATGCTCAATGTTTTGAAGGTTTTTTGCAAAGGTAAAGAGTTGTGTGGGGAAACACAACAGCTTTGGTATGGGAGGATGTCAGCCCCCTAATTTTCTCTCTTTTTACCTTTTTCCCCTTCCTAAATCATAACCATTTTCCTCTGTTTCACCTCTTTTATGCACCCTCATCTTGCACCAGTCCAAGCACGGTGACATATTTCGTATAAACCTTTATTATTCATGTTTTAATTCAATTTAGCATTAATTAAATATTTATTACATGATTTATTACTTTTAAATCACTTTTGTAACTTATCGATATCTCCAATGGTTATTTGATAGTTAGAGTGCTTACCGTGACTACTGATCTTAGTGCAGGATCAGATCTTGCACCATTACTAGCACAACAGATCTTCGCGGAAAATCCAAACCTCCTTGATCATCGCCTTGTCTTGAGTAGCTTCAACCACGACGAAACTAATTCGTGAAGGGCGAAAGGCAACCGATACCAATCCGTGAAGGATGAAAGCTCGTTAGCTATAGACAGTTTTGCAAAACCATCTTATTTTGAAGGCCGAAACTAAATTCTAAATTTTGTTATGAATCGGTTGAACGATCTATTTTGGCCTTTGGCCAGAGATCTATATATTGTAAAATGTAAATAGGACTAGGAGGAGAAGTTTTTGAGTAAATTTGGATAGCAGAAAGAGAACAAAGAGGCGGTAATAGGTTATTCTGTTATCACCCGAATCTGGGCTAGACAATGTTTTCACGCATGTATTTTCCTCAATGAATTAATAAAAGGGAGCTCTGCCTCATGTTTCAGAAATTGTGTTTCTGTCTTTAAGCTGATCAATTGATTAAGTTATTGACCAACCTAGTATGTTTACCCCATTTTCTATTTCTTGTAATTTGTGTTTATATTGTCAAAGTGTGGTTTAACTTTTAGCACATGTATTCCTGTCTGAGTCGAAACGGATCCGTTGTGTGAAGTAGATACATTTTATTTTCCTGTAATTTACTTTCCTGCACTTGATTTCATATTGGTTTTCCTCCGCTTAGTACAAGCAGGAGAAAAAAATCTGCACGAGTGCATGTTGGTGTGATATTTCCTTTTCCTACAATTCTGTTTAATTGGTTTTTCCACCTAGTCCAAGCAGGAGAAATGAACTTGCACCAGTGCACGTTGGTGTGATGCATCAAGCTTTATTAGTCTACTTTCCGCAATCTTCTTTCTTTCTTTAAATTCTTATGACAGGATAAATGATTGTTTCTTTATTTTTGCATTTTGTTAAGATCAGAAACATTCACTTTTATGTGTGCAATTTGATTCGATAGTAAATTATCACTTGCAATAATTTAACAATCATTTTAAGGATTAAATTCTAAGTGCAGGAAGCTTTGATCCGGTGCAAGAACTAGTTTCTTGCCACAAGATGTGAGTGCTCTGAACCTTGAAAAGTTCAAGCCCTTGCATGAAGTAAAAAATCCTTCAGTAAAGGCACTATTTATACCTTCCACATAAATCTTTGATCCTGCACTAATGCAAGCACTTGTGCAGGACATATTAATGCAAGAAGGAAATCTCTAAAGAAGCAGGGTTAAGGGCCCATCTAACGAGACTGTTAAAATGTCTTTGCTAAAGGAAAACACACACTCAGTAGATTAAATAAACATTAGTGGAAGTGATTGCCTTTTATCTTTAATTCTCTCTTGCAAATGCATACTTCTTCATTCCAGTCATAGATTTTTTTCAATGGTTCAAGTTGCCTTTTTCTCTTTTGATTTGATTCTGCAATCTTTCCTTTAAAGAAAGTAGGGATTTACATTAAGAATATTCATACCATCTTTGGCATTTCTTGTGCATTGTCTCTAAGTTTATGAATCCCCCAGGTTGACAAATTAAGTGTTGAGGAGTTTTCTTAAGTGTAATTCCTGCACCCAACAGTTATGGCTACCCTATAACCCTAGAACACAAAGTATTATTGATAGGCTTAATAGATTTTTTAAAAATTTAATATAGAATAATAGTATTTGTCTATTACACTACTGAACATCTATTAAAAACATTGAATGAAATACAATGTAGTTTTAGTGTCTGCTAGAGTGTGCCCGAGTTATAGTGTGTAACCATAGTACATAAGGCTATTGTTGGAGTTATTCATGAGGGAAATTGTGGTCTTGAAAGAGTGGATGCATTTATTAGGAGTCAAAATTCATGTGTAGGGTATCCACAGTGAAACGTTTCCTCCAAGCAGTGCAATGTTTCAACCAAAAAGTGGTAAATCATTTCCAAGAGGTGCAACATCCCATCAAAAAGGTGCCAAGCCTCTCTACAAGGGTGCTATGTCCTCAAGAAGCCCAACATCCTCCAAAATAAGTATAATGACCTCCAAATGAAATCAAATTGCACACATCAAGCATATATGTTGTCTCTCCAACATCCTCCAAATGAGGAAGGTTCAATCCAAGTCAAGGTCATGCAAAGTGCATTATCCAAAAAGGTGCTCAAGTGAACCAATGTAGTTGAACACAAGTTCAATGCAACATAAATATTAAAAACTGAGTCATGTTAAATGTAAATTCCACTAGGTATATCATGTTAAACATTGCCTTCAAACTTCACAATGACTCATAAAATTCATACAATTTTCCAATATTAGGTATAGGAAGGTCATCATTGGCCCATATTACATGTGCTTGCACCCTAAGAATAGAAGTATTTCCCAATAAGCCTACCAAGGAGTATGTATATTGATATATGGTATGGTTTGGGGATAAAAATCCCATGATAGCCTTGTGAGGTTACGTATGATACATCAACATGAACGCCTTTGTTGGGGGAGCACTTATGCATTAGTTCTCGTTTCCTTGGCACCTTGGCTTTCCACCTCTTATTCACCATTTTACTTGCTTATTTAACCTCTTTTGGCTTTTGACTTGTATTTTTCTTCAATTATCCCATTTTGAGTATGCATTCACTTCATTGTACTTGGGGTGATGCCCTCAAAATAGTGGTGCTTTTCTAATGCTTTATTTTCCTCAGATTTGTTTCGTTTTCTTTCTTTATTTATTATGTTTTGTAATTTGTTTTTTTATAGAATTTTAATTTTCTTTCTTTTTTATTCATTTTAGGTACATCAACCTCACATATTGACCCTTCTTCTTTTCATGGTATTATGAAGCATGAACCTATATGTGTGACATATGACAACCAACCCATGTGTGGGGAAACAGAAAGCATCACCAACCTATGGAGAACCATGGATGTTATGTGTGGAATTGTTGTTTGTGTTTAGGATGATAGGAGAATTTTTTTTTCCTCTAGTTACCCCTAGATGTGAAGGGTAACATGACCAATATTCCTACGACTATACCTTTATGACTACGGTTGGGGGGACCCTTCACACTCCATGAGAAGGTTTTCATTCTACAATGTAAAGTGAAATATGTACTCCACATTTAGTTCTAATCCTCTGAGTCTATAACCTTGAAAGGAAAATAGATTTTATTGATAACAAAAGGGAAAAACTGCTATATGTTTCTAGGTTGTTGTGAAGGGCCCTTTGTTTCCTGTGCTTTCTCTTGGTTTCTCACATTCAGAAAAGGTGGCAGTGGCTATGTGTATATAAGATTTCCCTATTATAGATGTGAAAATTTAGTGTGAACCCTAAATATTTTTGGACACATAATGAACTAGATGCGATAGGACTTTCCTAAGGTAGAAAAATGATCCCATGGGGCTAGCTACAAAATTTTTCCTGCTTACTCCCCTTTCTTGTTATTATAGTCCAAATATACTGGCTATAAAAAGAAGTTGAAGGGGACAGATTGGCTTCCGGTTCTTGTGGTGTCAAAGTGTCCACTTATGGCATTGATTATATATTTCAGGCTTTAGAAACTTATGTAGGTTTTCAATAAATTGATATGCCTCAAACGTTGGTGCAATAGGTTGCACTTGCAATTGATTGCTTGATATGATCGAAAGTCATAGATTGTATTTTTGTTAGGATCAAGCACTTAATATTCAGAGCACAGCAAAGAGGGTTGCAGAAAAGACAAACACTACATTCCATTTTTATAGTGTATGCAATATATATATATATATATATATATATGGAAAAAATATTGTGAGTTTCTTTGGTGAATCCCTTTCCAAATATTTTCAAAGGAACGAGTCTAATGAAAACTTTGCAGCCATGTTTTTTGAATGCATAATGAAAACATGTCGTAACATTGCATTCTATTAGTTCCAAGCTAGGATCTTGATGATGAGAACCAAACTATAGAATAGCATCAAAATATAGAATAACTCTCAGGTAGATTGTAGTTTTAATACATATGAATACAAGCTGAGAAGTGTTCCATATTGTGATATTAAGCCATAGATGGAGGGCATTGTGCATTTCATCCTCTCCCCATCAAGAGCCACTTGGGACTATGCTAGTGATAATTCACCAGAGCATTGGAGTTGTAATAGTTGTATTAAGACATGCAACAATAAACATAAGCCTTAATTTGACACTCCCAAATGTAATAACAGGTTCCAAGCATGTGCAACATTGCTTCTAGGTTATCCAATATAAGCCTAATTAAGAGAACGGTAGAGTGTTATTTCCCCCTTGTGTGTTATTTTCCCCTTGATTTTGTTCATAAAAACCTTCTTTAAGTATTGATATAAACGATGATAATATCAATTTTACCATATACAACTTCCTTGGGGGAACCCTCCAAAATTTTCTTCATATTATGTGAATGGTGCTCTGCTGTTAGTAGACATGTGCCAACCCTCAAGTAACCCATGTTAATGTGAACGGTGATTTGTTGTTCGTAGACATGTGCCAACCATTAGGGGAATTTTGAGGTCTAAAATGGGCCTCCTAAGGAAAATGTACAATCAAAATTCACTTTGTGAGAACCAATCACATTTTAGGGGATGACATCATCCCTAATGGTTGAGGTGGAATTTTGTGAGTTAAAAGTACTTACTTGTCACATTCTCAATGGTGGATAAAAACTCATGGTTAGCCATGGTAGTGCTCTAAGTACTTTTAAAGTCAAAGTAAAGTACTCATAATAAATGTCATTTCACACTTTTTGAATAAAAATATATTATTGTCATTTCATATTTCTTTAATGCATATCCCAATACATTTATTATATTATATTATTTTTATATAGTATATTAATTACATGTTATTATACAATTTAAATAATATAAATTTTAATTAATAGCATATAATTTAATTAAGATTTTATAAATTTATATTTATATTTTATTTTAAGTTATTTAAGTACAAAGGACAAATGCATTAGTTTTTCAATGATAATGGTTTTTTCTTGAAAAGGTCATTCTTATTTATAGTCACATCAATACAATTTTTTTATTAATTTTATTTTGGTACAACTTTTGAATTAAATTTAACTATGGTTATATGGATTGTGGTGCAAAAAGTGAATTGAAAATTCATAGATATTATTTTATTGGTTTAGCTATTATTTTAATATTTCCTTAGGAGGCCCATTTTAGACCTCAAAATTCCCCTAATGCCTCAAGGGACTCAAGTGGATTACACCTTGTGATCTTTGTGATCATTATGGCTTTGGCATGGCTTGCCAAATCACTTGAACTAACCATTGGGGCTATAAGACAATGTTATATATCTACCTACCTACCTATCTAGATATATATACACATATTTCTTTTCTTTTCCAAAGAAACCTCCTGAGTATTTTTTTTCTTAGGAGAACACCTCATGTAAAACCCTTCAAGTACTTTTCCACGATCCATGGATGGTAAATTCAGTAAAGCAGTTTCCCTAATTAGAGTGTTAAGTAAACTTGACTTGGGATAGAGTTAATGTTGACTAGGGTAAATAGTAGTAGTTTTGGGGCACATGCTATTGTGCACCCATGGTTTTAGCTGTTTATGTTTATGTGATTTGTTGCCTGGTTCTTTATGTTTATTTATCTCAGTAAATGTTTATTATTTCTGCCCTAAAATCTTAACATAGAGTGCTTAACTACTAAGGGATCAAGAGAGTTGAATTGGTAACCTCCCTAAATTTGGGTGAGAGGTCTCACATTTGGATCATGATAGCTTTGCATACATGGCTTACACATTAGTGAGCTAATTAAAAAAAATGTCGTTTCTTGAATTAAAAGGACATATATTAGAACTTTAAAAAGCAGGCTCTGAAATATGTTGACTATCACAGAACGTGTGAGCTATATCAACAATAGAAAATAAACTTTTCATGGCTTTAAAAAAGAAAAATACATCATTGTAGAATTCAGAGTATCTGTCTGTAGTGAATTTTATAGCTAAGGTTCATGAATGAAATCATTTGTATGCCCATGATGAGAAACTAAAATGGTCCAAAAACCCTGCTCGAGCCCCAATGCCTCTTTTAAAGGCCATCAACTACCTTGTTCTTGTCCTTGTATATGTGAGACAAAGAGGTGTGTGGGAAGGCTATCATTTAGTGTTGTATATTATCATGGAGTGGCTATAAAATGAAATTTATGAGTGTTGATTCATTTCATATATATATATATATATATATATATATATATATATATATATATATTTCCTTTTTTTCAAAGAAAACTTCATGAGGAAACCTACAGGATGCTTCTCAACAATTATGGATGACATCCATAGTAAACCTATTGACAGAATAGTGCAACTTACCTAGGGGGAGTCGAATTAGGGACTTGATTGCATAGCCAAATACCCAATAACATTGGCAACAATTGGTTGAGCTAACCCCTCATGTGTGTGTATCTAATACAAAAAATAGTTCACCACAAGTGTAGTGGCCTAGAAATAAACACATGGCGGGAAACATTTGGCAATGATGAGTAGAGGACAACATTGTATGGTGGATTGTCATGGTTTCTATCAGTTGGACCTATCTAGTAGAATCAATATTTTGGTTAATAATGATTGACTCCTAGCCATCAGTGTTGGACCCAAATGGTTTCTTGTTAGGGAGCCACTAGTTTCCCGCCCCTTTTCTTCTATAGCTTTTATAGCCTAGAGATGAGGTTAGCCTCCCAAACACTGAGATTGTTGATAGTAGTGTGGAAATTTTGGAGAGGATGTAGCCTTCTCCTTACTCACGGTACATGGGGTCCCTTCATAGCTCAAGTCAATGTGTTTTCCATATTTCAATGATCAAATTTGAAAATTGACATGTTTAATTAGTAGCCACACAATTTCGATAAGGTTTGGCCAATTAATTTGTTGTTAAATGAAATTTTTATTTATAATTACTTTCAACTTTGGTTCTAACAATTGTTGCATATGGTGATGCATATGTATTTCCTATGCAATAGTTCATATGTACCCTTACAAGTTCTTTTTATTGAGTATTGACATTACTAGAATGGTTGCCATTGCGAGAGTGCCTTTGCTCATTAGTGTATGGTCGATGGAATGTCTTGGAATGATTCGAAAGATGCCTTGGTTCTCTTCCCACTAGCCAAGGGACAAATTACCCAATGGAATGAGGTAATGAGGTTGCTAATATATGTAAAATGTTATGATGTGATTAATGCAAAAATTGATTTTCTAGTTTTAATTTGATATCACAGTTATAAATTTATGTAAAATAAAAACATTTTATGCTCATTAGTGCATGAATGGAATGTCTTTGAATGATTGGAAAGATGCCTTGGCTCTCTTTCCAACAGCCAAGGGACACACTACCCAATGGACTGAGGTAATGAGGTTGTTGTTATATGTAAAATGTTATGATGTGATTAACACATGGATTTATTTTCTAGTTTTGATTTGATATCATAGTTACACTACTATATAAAATAAAAACATTTTATGTATGATACAATCTAAAGACCTTATCGTGCAACAAAATCATCTTGTGTAGACAACCTAGTCACATGAAATAATCCACTAGTGGTCCATAAGGGGACATATTTCCACATTTTCCAAATGCCTTTGAGTTTTGGGTTGTTAATTTATTTCTTTACATTTGAAAAAGATAAGTTCTTAGCTAATCAGAGAATTTTTTAGTTCATACTCCAAGACCGAAAGGCTGTTTCAAGCAAGTTAATATTTGCAAGAAAGATAGTATATTATACTATCATTATTGAGGCTACAACAATGGAGTCATAAGATTTTAAGTAGCATCTAGCCTTAGCCGCATACATGAGACTAGTTACTACCCTTGGTTACAATTTAACCTCATTTATGGTAGCATTTTAGTATTTTATTATATATATATATATATATAAAATATTCTTTTATTTATTTTATTTTGAGAAAACAAAAACATAGTTTCTAACGACAAGGCTGGGTAGTTGACTGTTACTCAAGGATAAGAAGCTAGAAAAACACGATAAAATAAATGAGGACTGAGCTCATTATGGTAGTGGGCATTAAAATATTTGAGCTTTCAATGACATAATGGATCAATGCAATTCCATTTGATACTTTGTTTGATTCTAAATATTTAGAAAATATTTTGGTTTATACCTCAGTATGGTAGTGGATGTTTAATTGTGGGCACTTCCAATGAAATATTAGATCACTGCACTTCTGGGCCTTAAGAATGGGTTTCATGCTCAAATATATTTTTTAATAGGTCAAAGAACCCATTGAGCTTCTAGGTTTTTGTCATAAGTCAAAGTCTATGTCATTATTTATAAGCAGCTTTGAGTATATTGTACCATACAAAATAATTTAATTGTGTTGTTGTATCCTACAATCACCAAGTCAGATCTATTAGGGCATGTTTCACTCTTCTAGATGACTATATATAGGACATATTTTGTCCTCATTTGTGAGAGAAGTAAAGTAAGTTCGATCTGGGATATCATAAGAAAATAAACATAGCGAAGGACTAGAAGGGAAGTGAAACTTGAGGAAAAGAAAGAGACCTGAATTGATCTCCTCACATGTAATGAAAAGGTTAGGGTTTCTTAAATAATTATAGGGTCGAATATGGAATACAAGTTTCAAACTTGTAGTTGCGGGGCCAAATATTGAAGAACAAAATTTAGGCCTTTGGTCACACGACTGAAATCTTGGCTTGTCACAGATTGACCATATTTGACTTGAACTTGATTGAAGATAATTTTGGAAAAGCCTGACTTTGTGATTGGAGAAGGTCTAGGTCTTTGGGTCTTAGAAGTCTCATTTTGGATCTGATTCTATAAGAAGTGGATTTTTCGGGTTTTCCACAACTTTTTGTGTTTTTCTATGGCATTGAGCATATATATTGTGTTTATTGTATTTTTTGATCTTGATATTTACATTTTGATAGTTAATTGATGAAAGAGAACACGAAAATAATTAATAAGAAGGCAAAAATTTTCACAGGTAATTATCAAGCTAATGAAAATATTGATTCTCTACATATTTTATTTTCCAACATAGTTGCCTCAGATGGTGTTGTCTTTGCATCTGCCAACTTTTATGTCGTGGTCTAGGTTTGGAAAAAGGTGCTTCCCCGGGAGAGAGCAGTGACATTCTGTGTGACTTGAAATCCTTTTGTTTTGGTCTCTTTATTTATGTTGGTGTTATAGAAGCTTCTTGAATTATGTCACGGGCATCATAGGCATGGGTATTGTTTCCTCATCGAAGGCTTTCTTTGTAGGAGGTATTCATTATTTTTTGTGAACATGGCACTATGAAGTTAGTTGTCTTTCTACTTCCCAGTTATTCAATCCTGTATCTTCTACTTTGTTTCTGTTGTCTAATATTTTCTTTTTAACTGAAAAAATTGTCAGTCGAAAAAAATTGTGTTGAAACTAGTAGTAGATTAGATTGGGCTGATTTCGTTAACCTTGCACAAAATATAACAGGGTTCTAAAAATTTAAAATACATCAAAAATCTTAGAAGTCACTATCAAACATAGATTCCAAGTTGGCCTACAAGTGGCCTCTTTTATATAATTACCCAAAATAAATACTAGCCAGAAATACATCATTGACGACATAAATGGAGACTTACTTTTCCTCACCTTTCATCATATTGAGGTCAGCTTGGGCCTTCAATTTCCATTGGATTGGAAAGCTGAACTATTTTATGTTCCTTTTTCATAAATTGGAGTGAGTTCTTAGTTATTTGATTATTAGAAGCCATGGAGGGATTCTGTTTGCTGAGTGAAAATTAAGCTTCACAGTCGGTTGCATTCAGTTTACATTGTATGCAATCTTTGTTTATAGGGAAATTTTATGCTGATTACAATGGCATTATGTGTGGTTCATTTTGTTCTGAATCAAAAATTTAATAAGGAACTGTCATCATATTATTGCAATTTGCTTGGTTGATCTCTTTGTGATAGTGTAAGACTCCTTTTTTCTCTTACATTAGTGTTTTCCATAGCAAATTTTCCCCTGAATCCTGCAAGCTTAAGTAAAGTGTCCAGGGACCTATTATGAAAAAGATTTTTCCAGTGTGATAAGTAGGCCTTAATGCTATTAAAATGGAAAATAGGCCTTGTAGCCCTAGACCATTCAAACTGAATCCAGCTTCAGGGAAAATTAATAGCTCGGCATAGGGCGACTGACTAAAATAGACTATTAGCCTTTCCAGAAATCAGAGAAAATTGTAAAATCCCAAACTACTAACAAATTTTTGAAGGAAAAAAGCCAGAATTTGAGCCCTTCCCAAAATGAGAGAAATTGTAAACTTCCAAAATAATAACAAAATTTTTGAAGGAAAAAAGAGAGAATTTGAGGACATGCCTTGGCATGTTTACGGAAATGGAATGTAAGGAATATGTTGCAAACATATGAGAGGGCCATTTTATTTTAGCCACACACACTCCCCACTGAGATTCCTCCAATTTGTGATGTGCTCAAGAATGTATGAACCTCCAACTTCTGTCTTTGAACATGTCTGTCTTGGGTGCCTCAGGAGCTTGAGGGGAAGGAATAAGGAGAGAGGGGAGGCTACCTCTCAAAGGCACTCATATGCAAGTGAGACAAACAAATTAACCCTGAACCACCCACAAAGTCCACACACAAACAAACATAGAACCATAACCCAACATGAATTTTTCCACTTCAAACAACCCTTGAATGGAGCTTACCAAACTGCCATTCGCAAGCTGTTTGGCTAGCTTGTTTTCATTGAATACTTCAAGCCTCTTGCTCATACTCTGTCTAGCACTAATCCTTAGATTTATTTTTCTTTATAGCATTAATGATATTTGGTTATATATTAAAATTCTTACGCAAGTAGCAATTGACACTATTTATTGTCCACTATTGTGGGTAGGTATTGCATTTTCCACACAGACTTGTTTTATATAATGTAATGAAAATATATGTTTTTCTAGTAATATTAGTAGGGAATTTATTTTATAAATAATTGCGTGGGTTGAAAAATTTTGTGCAGAGTTGTCTAGCAAGGCTTTCCCTATAGCAGTGGGACAAGTTTTGAATCAATAATTGGAAAATGTGTCTAGCTTGGAGAATGAAGAAAAAAGATAGAAGTGCCCATAAAAGAAATAGAAGAGTATCATGTACAGTGATTAAAAAATGGCACTAGATATTATTACTTAAAAAAAAAACAATCTTGAATAGACTTTGATGCTAATCTCAATAGACTAAAGCTGGCAGGTTGGTAGGAAAAACTCACGACGATGATTGGCAATGACCAATTACCATACAATTTCGAGTGTAGCGAAGTGTCAATAGGAGTGGACACTCTTTACATGATACTTGCTGAGCCCATTGTCATCACTAATCATAATTATTTAAAGTGTGCTAGCTCAACGGAAGAGCACCTGAGGTGAGTGGTTCAATTCCACTATGCCCTGACATGAATTAATCAATTATATTGTAGTTATTGTAGTTTATCTTTGATTAAATATTTTAGATATTGATTTATTTCAATGGTGAGATATTTTTCTAGATTCATTATTTTATATTGCCTTTAAGTGATGTGTTATCTTTGAATGTAATTTTGTATTGTCTCTAGAGAGACAATAGTTAGGATCAAATGCATTGTCTCTTTAAAGACAATATGTCTTTAATCCCAACTATTGTCTCTAAAGAGAGACACAAACGAAATTGTCTCTAGAAAGATAAAAATACTTGTGTTATATATTGACTTTATAGAGACAATATTTTAAGACAATTTTGTATTGTAGCTATAGAATAAGCCTAAAAAATAGCTATTGAAAAATAATAATTTAAATTTATTGAAAAAAATGTTATTTAGTTTAATTTTATAAAGAACTTGGTGGACGATGAAAAATAATAAAAGCTTCATATTGAAAACCTATAGGAACTTCAAATTTTATCCCCTGTCCAGATCTTATCATTTTGAGAGGTGGACATTTAAGTTGTTTCTTATTTTTGATGTCAATCTCAAATTTTCTATCCAAGCCTTTCTCTAAAAAATTGCATCATCTTATCCTTTTAAGAGTTCCTATGGGAATTGTCTCCATGTTTCAACGTCCATCTCAAATTCCCCATCCAATCCTCTTTCAATAACCCTAACCCTTCACGTACAACAAGAGTGCAACCGTCCCATCATTTTAACAATGGATGTTGTGTCTATTTTGTTTTATTCTAGTAAAGTCCATGGACTGTCTATTAGTGAAGCTTCCTCCTCCAAACCTCTTTCAGCGAAGCTTCCTCCTATGGCACAGATCCATGGACTGTCTATTAGTTAGCTACAAATCCACTAATGTTCCACAACAACTTCGTAACAAATGTGTATATCCTTAACCTCCAAAATGAAATGACCCAATTCCAGTGTCAATGTATTTTCCAATTAAACTTAAACATTTTTGATACTATTATAAATGTTATAAATTATTGGAGATTAGGCATTTGGTTACGTATTTTTGATTTTGTCTTTTATTAGATACTCAGTTCCTATCATTTAGGAATCTATTCTACCTAATGTATCTATTTAATCATTGGTGTTTAATGAGAAAATCCAAGCGGGTGCATTTCCTTGTAGGAGCTCCTGGTGATCTACACCTGTGAGCTCCTGTGTTGTTTTCCAAACTTCATGTCTTCAATATGCAACTATTGACATGGTATCAGAGCTCAGGAGGGCTGAGAGACTTTGCAAGTAAACTAAGTTGTGCATGAGGCAGGCTAAGAGCCCGACTGGAAGTCGTGAAGGTGAATTTTGTGGCTCGCTGGTGTAGAGTTGCATTCTCTGTTGTCGTACTGCATGAGGCAGGCCGTGAGGCTGTGTGAAGGCTGTGAAGGCATTTTTTTCGTGGTGTGGATACCAAGGCTGTGAATTCATTTTTCTCGTGGCGTCGCCTGGAGGTGGAGTAGATCAGAAAGCTCCTCGAAGGCACTGGCATATTGGATCGGATCGGATCAGACTTGATGGTATCGTTGAAGGACATATCATGAAGAGTCTGAGTGTGGAGCCTGTTTAAATCCGTGGAGCACCCATGGAGCATCGGCCGTTGAGGAAGCCTCTGCTCTGGAAGCTGCGGAGGAGCCATAGTGGAGGCCAGCTGAGCCTGCGTGGAGGCTGATCATTGTCGATCCAACCTAAGGCCGAGCACTATCGGTCCAACTTTGGTAAGACTTTGTAGTAATATGTAATTCTAATGCTGCGTTATTTTTTTTTCAACACCATACCCGACTTCTTCTTGGTCGAGATAGGGATAGGTGTGGGCCATGCAACCGTCGACATGGTCGATCTTATCCATCTCAGTTAACCAGATTTGCACTAGCGAGAGGATCGATCTAAGGAAATTATTGGTGACGCAGAAATCTTGGACGAACTAACCACCAGAAATCGTGTTGAACTGTAACTTCGTCCTATTGATGTTGATTCTCGGGACTTGTGAACTAGGAGATTTAATTGGGAAGTTTTGGACTGCCCATTGATACTCATACAGAGTTTCCAGAGTTGCATGTGCAAGAAATTTTTCATTGGCATTTCTTTGCAAGAAGAGAGCTACTGTGAAAACGGATATAGATAAATACCGTGCATATGCCAGTTTTTTTCCAAATGCTACTTATCAACTTACATCGTTTCAATGAGATCTCGAAGATCCTCAAATTACTGAGCGACATATTGTATTTTTGGCATACTTCTCTCTCATTCGTGTGCTCCAAGCATCATTACGAGAAGTCTGTTGCTCAGATCCAGGAGTTGACACAGCGGCAACTTGAGTTGTCTGACAATTGACTAGAGGCTGACGGAGGCTACCAGGCCTTGCAACAATATATTCATCATCATTGTCAAGTTCCAAAAGTTTTTTTAAATGGTATAATTTTTTTCATTTCCTTGAAAACATATGTTGTAACTCATAACTGCATTTAATTTTTTGTGGTAATCTGGGTTGATTTTTTTAAGTCGCTAGAGTATTCTTTTTTTCTTCTCCAAGATGAATGCTCAGATGGCAGATTACTTAAATGAAAGCATCAAATTGGATGGTTCCAATTACACAAATTGGAAATTTAAGCTTCAGACTTTGCTTAAGGGACAAAATTCTTATAGCATTGTCATTGGCGATGAAGTTAAGCTGACTGTTGCAAATGGTGGAAAAAATGCAACAATTCAAGAGTGGGAGAAAAGGGAGATGAAGGAAAAGGTGCTACTCAAATTGTTAGTTAAAGATTGCATCATCCCTCATATTCGGGATTGCAAGACAACAAATGAAATCTTGACAACTCTCAAAGATATGTATGAAATCAAGAACACCAGTCGAACCTTGTTCCTCCGGAAGAATATCCTCTCAATCAAGATGGAGGAGAATGAGTCTGTTTCGTCATTCTTATCCTGAATAAAGGAAGTTAAAGATAAACTATCTGATATCGGTCAAACCGTGGGAAATGATGATCTAGTGATAATTACCATGAACGGCATGATGGATGACTATCAGATGTTTATAACCAAATTAAATGCAAGAGAAAAGCCTCCATGTTTTGAAGATATTACTGGGATTTTCCTACAAAATGGGGAAAGGAGGTTGTCTCTCAAACCTCAAGATCCAGATCTTGCATTGATAACAAAGTTCAAGCCAAAAGGGAGAGCAATGGCTGATCAAAGGAGGGGCAACTCATCGAAAAGGACACCACAAGGGATGACCTCACATAAAAATTACTCTTCTCTTAAATTCTTTTATTGTGGTAAGATAGGCCATATTGCTAAATTTTGTCGTAAGAAGAAAGAAAATCAGGAGAGGTACAAGCAGAGAAGACATGCAAGTCATTTGGCGGATGCAGATGCAGATGCAAACATAGATCAGAATCTGGATGTTAGATTTTTTATGGTTGAGACTGACACAGCCTTAGGTACTGAGGAGGATGAATCATATATTTCATTCGTGGATTCTGGAGCCTCCTCATGTATGTCAGGTAAAAAGCAATGGTTCATAAATTTTAGAGAATCCAACACTCGAGTAAAAGTCTACCTTGGAGATAATAGAGGGTATGAGATTAAGGGACATGGAGATGTCCTTGTTACTCTACTGATGGTAAGATCAGGAATATATCTGATATGTGGTATGTTCCTGGCACTAAGAAGAACCTGATTTATGTGTCAAATATTACAGATCAGGACCTCAAAGTAGAATTTTTTAAATATCATTTTATTATTAAAGATTTGTTAGATCAGATGAAGCCCATTGCTACAGGTATTCGCATAGGAGGACTCTACAAACTGGATGTGAAGAGTACACCATAGCAAGCCTTGATGTCGTCATATAAGTCTGCTGAAAATTTGTGGCATCAATGACTTGGGCATATCAATTTCAGTGATCTCCTTCTGTTGCAAAACAAAGGTATGGTAGATGGTCTTCCTATTTTGAAAAAGTTGCATATTGATTGTGAAGCATGTGCGTGCGGTAAACAACATAGAGATGAATTTCCTGCCATTAAAGATAGAAAATAGAGGGATACACTCGAACTTGTACACACTGACTTATGTGGCCCGATGCAGACAAGATCGTTAGGTGGGGCCTATTATTTTTTAATCTTTGTTGATGACTGTACAAGATTCACATGGGTATATTTTCTTAAACAGAAAATTCATGCTTTTGAATATTTCAAGCAATTCAGAAACATGATTGAGAAGCAAACAAGAAAGTTCACCAGGATTCTTCGATCAGATCAAGGGGGAGAATTCAAGAAAGGAGTCTTCATCAAATACTGTAACGAGCATGGGATACAGCAGCAATTTACAACACCTTACACTCCTCAGTAGAAAGGAGTTGCTGAGAGGAAAAACAGAACACTGGTGGAGTGTTCTCACAGTATTTTGAAAGGTAAGAATCTAACCAATGGTTTTTGGGCAGAAGCTATTAATACTGCAGTGTATTTAAAGAATAAGAGTCCTACTAAAAGTCTTGAGTATAAAACTCCTTTTGAAGCATTGTTTGGCTTCAAGCCTGCAGTAAGTCATCTTAGAGTATTTGGCTGTAAAGCTTTTGCACATGTTCCCAAAGAGAATAGGAAGAAGTTAGATTCAAAGGCCATTAAATGCACTTTCATTGGATACTATAGTGAGTATAAGGCTTATAAATTGTTTGACCCTACTACTCATAAGGTGTTTTTCAGTAGAGATGTATTATTCCATGAACAGATTCATGATGGAAATCTTGTTCAAAACAATGAAGAATGGCATGTACCCTTACTTTCAGAAGAGGACAGTGAAAAAAGAATTAGTCAGTAGCGTGAACAGAAGCAGGAGCAGGAACAACAACATGAATAGCAACAGGTACAACAGCAGTAGGATAATGTAGAGTTCATTCCACAAAGAGAAGAAAGAAGCAGAATAATTGAACCCCCACCACTCAGAAGATCAAGCAGGGAAAAATAGTTACCAGCTCGATATAGGGATTGTGTGCTTATGACTGGTATGTTAAACATTGCAGAACCTTCTAATTTTTATGAAGCTAGTAAAAGTCTTGAATGGAAGAAAGCAATGAATGAGGAATATGAATCAATCATTAAGAACAATACTTGGGATCTAGTAAAACCTCATGATGATAAGCAACCCATAGGCTGCAGATGGTTATTTAAGTTGAAATTTAGAGAAGATGGGTCTATTGATAAGCATAAAGCAAGGTTGGTGGCAAAGGGATATTCCCAGTATTGATTTTGAGGAAACATTTACCCCTGTTGCAAAATTAAATACCGTCAGAATGATTATTGCTTTAGCCACTAAACATCATTGGAAAATACATCAATTAGATGTTAAATCTTCTTTCTTAAATGGTGATTTAAAAGAAGAAATATATTTAGTACAACCTGAAGGGTTTGTTAAGAAAGGAGAAGAACACCTAGTATGTAGATTAAAAAAGCTTTATATGGTTTAAATGATATACAGGGGAGAGAGTTTATACGGGTGGAGAAAGAAATGCAATGTCAACGTCTCAGAATTGCATCTAATTTCAAAGGGTTGTTGAAGCACAGTGGTTTGCTCCTACCAGGTTACGAATTTGAGAAGAATTGTCCTTTTCCTTTTATGAAGTTGCACTGATGGAAACTGCAGGAACTTTCAAAGCAAAGTTATGAACCTTCTCCTGGAATTGACAAGGAAACTTCAAGAAATTGAGATAATATTAATATTTGAAATTAAAGTCTTTACGAGGAAGTTGCAGGGAAGCAAAGAGTAGTAGTTTCAAAATGGAGAGGAAGTGGCCAGGAAGAGTTGTGGTGTTTTCATATCGTGATATCATATGGGTTCATGTATACATTATTTTATTGAATTTATTTTCGACTTTCTTCTATAGTTTTTTTATTATTCTATTGTAAATAACTATATATATTATTTTGATTATTGTATTTTAAATAACTATTTGTACGGCGGATATTCTTATAAACGGTGTATTTTAATTTTTACAAAGTGTTTTTAAGTGTTAACATTAATTTTAATGTTTTAAAGTGCTAACATTAATTTTAATATATAAAAGTGGTGGTATTTTTTTAATTATTAAAATTAATATTAATAAGTTATATAATTGTAATAATATTTAATTTCAATTATCTATATATATATTTTCATGATGTATCAAAGGTTTATAGGGATCAATATCTTTAGATGTAAACATTTTTGTTAAATGCAAGGTTTACAACTCTATAAATTTAATGCTCTAGACACTTAATAAATCTAGGTTAAAATAGATCTAAACTAGTAATACTTATAATGAACATGATTATTATTGTAATAATATTCATAAACACATAATAATTATACTAATAATAATATATAAAGGAATAAAGTGTTAAAGACACAATAGTATGTTAATTTTATATTATACACATACCAATTTACCCCATCAAATTGGTAGCTCTCTACATTACATCTTGTATTTTACATATAAAAAATATTTTTATTTTTTTTACTAATGAGGATACACTCATTATATATATCTTTAAAGTAATTATAACAATTTTTTTAAAAAATTAATTAAAAAGAATAACAAAATAAGCTTGAAAAAAAAAGGTATGTAGTATTGATAAGCTATAGTATGGTAAATAATCCTATTGAACATACTTACATTTAGCATTTTACATTTTGAGAATGTTTTCATAATTACATTGCATTATCCCCCAATACTAGGAAGGGAAATGTTGACATGGTTACAAGATCCATGTTGGTTTAATTATTCATAATTAATAATTATAATTATTAAATTTTTTATTTTATTTTATTTTATTAATTACATGTAATTTGACCAAGTCAAAATGTGTGTTTTGATAACATAATATATGTTCTATAGTGTGAGTCTCTTTAATAGAAAATTTGTAAAAATAACCATTAAAAATATATTTATAAAATATTTTGATTGTAAAATGAGATTTTGATTGTAAAACCATAGATGGTTTTGGGCATGTGTTAATAATATTTATAATAAACTAGGGGTGAATATCCATAATTAAAAATCTTGTTATATTTTAAGTATTAAGTTTTTATGTACTTGAAATTTACAAATTGTACAAAATTATTATTTTAATTTATATGGTAAATTGGATGTTAATTTATAGCTATTATTTATATCTTTTAATGTGATAGAGGGTTTAGATATATGTCAAAATTAATTGTAATCTCTATAGTAATTAACAAATCCTATTTACATATTAATAATATCTATAATAAATTGGGTGTAAATATCATGGTTAAAAATATTTTTATATGTAAGTCTATTGTAAATATTAATGTTTATTTGTGTTTATTTATTAAATTTAAATAAAGTTATAAAATCATTATTTTAATTTATAAAGAAAAATTAATTTTAACTTATAATTACTACTTATATGTATATTGTGATTAAGACATTATGATTTTTTATTCATAATTTTATTAATAAAAATAAAATTTCATTATTATAAATTGGATTTTATTATTTTATATGTTTTTAAAGACACTATCACATTTTCCCTATACTGCTTCTATATTATTTTTAAAATTTTATTATTATTTAATTTAACTTTTATTATTATTTAATTGAGCACATATGTAAATGTTTACAATTTTTTATGTCTTATAAATTGAAGATATTAATATAAATTAAACATATTAATCTCACATGTAAAAATGTTGAAAATTTTTGTTACATTATATCTACACATTTCTCATATGCTTGATTATAGAGTGCCTCTAAGCTTAGCTACATTAGGTCTAAAAACTACACATCTCTATAATAAATTGTAGAATACCTCTCAATACAAAACCAAACACTATATTAATTACTATTTAACATCTTTTATATATATTCTTTTATAAAAAAATAAAACATTCAAGACAAATATAATTATGTTAAAATGTATATAATTAAAATTAATTATTATTATTATGATTAAAAAAAAGCAATCTAAACATCACATTTTTAAAATTGTGTAATTTTATTACTTAGAAATCATAACATCTTAGTATTTTAGTGGCATTTACAAGCGAACTTGATTAGATTTTTTCTTTATATTAATTTTACATTAATATTTTCTTAAAATGATTAGTGAAATTCAATCAAATAAATTTAAAATATTTTTATTCAAATTAATATAAATATAAAATAATTTTTATAATATTTTTTGAAAAAAATAAATATTTAAAATTCATTTTTTTTATTATATATTACTCAAATATTTTTACAAAAATAATATTTAGTTTTAGAGAAGTCCCACCACCTAAAAAAGCAAGTCCTCTTTTGTCTTTAAATTATAGAGAATGGTTGATACTAAAGCGTAATCATTCATAGTTAACATAAAACGAAAGCATAAGTCTGCGTGTAGGTTAAACATTGATAAAAATAAAACACCAAGATAAAGGATTAGAAACTAGAAGAATTTCTAGGGAAATTTCCAAGTTACCTCTTGATGATCTAATTCCTCATTTTGTATCATGGATTTGTCTATTGGTCTAGGATCTTCTTGTTGGGTATCTTCTAAAATGAGAATATGATTGTCATGAAAGCCCCTAGAGCCATTTCACCATTTTTTTTCTCATCCTTTCCAACTTCCCCTCCACCTTGTTATTAGAATGCCAATACCAAAGATCCATTTCATAAAGGCCTCAAAATTTTCTTAAAATATGGTTAGTTGGTGCTTCAATTCCATAATTTTCTAATGTTTTCAAAAAAAATATTCAACCGCCAATCTCTCAATTACCGAATGCATTTATGCAAAGCTGAGAAAACAATTATCTTTGTAATTTTCTAACTCCCAAGGTCATGCACCCAATCCTCCTATTAATCAATCACCTCTTCAAATACTAATATCTCATGCATACATCTAACTTCCTCATCCATGTCCATAATAGTTCCTTTACCAACAACAAGGAAACTATGCAAGAGCTACCTCTTCGCTTGGAGCATATCATGCTTACCTCTCATAACTTGTCACAAACCAATCACTTCTTACCTCACCTGTGAATGTAGATATTTAGGTTTACCCTTCTTCCCCATACTTCTCAAATGTGGTGGTGCCATATGGTATCTCATATGAATTTCAAACCTCTTACCCATTTTCACATCCACACCTCGAGAACCAGAGATATTATTCCCCTCATAGTTTGGATAATCATTAAACTTCATATGAGAATACTACATTAACTATCACCTACTTATCCACGAGGATCCTCATTGCTATGTACCACTACACCGAAAATTCATATAGTCCTAGTTGTGGCCCAATTTGACCCTCTTTATACTAGCCTATCTCTGCAAATTTTATTCCAAGTGGACCTTTATCCTATAATCGCTAGCCTTATTGAGTCTCTTAAAATCGATCTTCGCCATGTTAATGTGTCTTTTGCAGTTAACCTATACCTCAATCATTTAAAGTAATTAATCAAAATCATGCCCTATTTAAAACATTTGAACATAACAATGATGTAAATATTAACCACATTCAAATCACATGATCTAATCTTATAATTAATCCTTGGATAAATTTAAGTAATTTCAACAATAATATATGCTATTAATGCTATAAAATAATTTATAAACCATATTAACTAAAATTATATATAAAAATAAATGTGCATATTATTATATAAATGTCTCATTATATAAGAATATTATCAAATATATATATATATATATATATATATATATATATAATAATTATCAATGTCCAATATTTTTAATAATCATATAACAATAATACACTTGAAAATATCAATAAATAATAATTCCCATAAAATGTGAAAAAACTTTTATTTGAAAACAAAATCCACTTTACATGCAAAGTGAAACTAATAAGGTTGGGCTCTAAATATTTTTCTAGGCTATATGTTTTAGCACTACTAATCCTATTATTTATCAATCGTTTGATACATACAGCTCACACAATAAATTTAAGTTTGACATAGATCTCTACCCAATATTAAAATTTAATCATATGTATCTCCTCAAAACGTTATGCTCGAAACATTTTTCTACCTAATATGTTTTACCACTATTACTATTGTTCTAGATCAACCTTTTTGGTACATCGCGCTCACACATTACATCAAAATTTAACCATATTTATCTCCTATCATTACACTCTCTTTTTGTTATTGGTTTTGATTGAAATTTGAATAATATTTTTTATCAAACTTAAACCTGAAACATTTTCCAATATTTTAAGGTTTTGTTATATATGAGCTATGTATTTTTTTTTAAATATTAATGGCATAATATATATAAAAATTAATCTAATTATCTTACATGTCATTCATTAGAGGCACGTGAAGTATATATTTTACCTGGAATAGTTTTACTTCAATATTATTTTAAGAAAATAGTGATACAATTAAGTAAGAAATATAAATTACTATTAATCGTAACATTGTTATTAAGAGAAAGGTTATTAAAAACAATAACGGTAAACCAACTTGGAATAGAATAAAAAAGTGAACATGGTGGGTCTAACTTTTAGGAAATAGATCCAAGATCAACTAATGGATTTGACTCCCACAATGCAGATTATGTCCATATCTTGCTGTTGTAAATGTAAAAATAAATAAAAAATAATAATAATAATATTTGTTTATTTATATGCAAGTATATAACTTTGTAAGATAAAAGTTTATTCAATGAAATACTTACTCTTAGACTAAGATGACTATGCATTAATGTTTCTTTAACAACTTTAATTGATGACTAAATTATTGTAAAAAAATATATAATATTTCTTAGATATTTTTAAAATTTTGTGGTAGCATTGATATATATATTTTCTTGGAACTTGCAAATTAGTTTGATATACATAACTGCTAATTATTAGTGGTAGATATATTTGTCAAAGTTTATTTTTGCAGAGTTTATAATTTTTTTGTAAGTTATTAAATTTATCTAGCGAATTCATTGTTCTCATGTATATAATGAATTACTTGGTATAAATTTAACACACTTTCTACCATCAAATATATGTTATTCACTTGGACATATTCTTGGTCCTAAAATATAGCCTTTCTACATCGAGGAATGATGATGACTATTAGATTGTTTTGATTACCATATTTTAATTTGAGTATATATTATATCCACTCTACTCCTCAATTATTTTATCTCACATACAATCGATAATCTATAAACATAAAACTTTAAATTATTGTTCTAAATTAATTTGGGATAATTAACATTTGTAGCATGTCGAGGGTTACCCCCTTTAGTACAAGGGGTCATTCGATGACCTAAAGAAGGGATATCTTATCCACCTCCATTTTTGGTTGGCATTGGTCCTTCATAGGGTAAATCTAGGAAACAACATCCTTTTTGGCATCATTGTAGGGGAGTGAAGTGAAAAGACATATTTTCCCTCAGAAGGGAAAAGGGATTAGGCCTATGACATGGTGGTGAGTAGGAACATAAAAATATGCATGAGGTAATTTTAAAGAAAACATTTTTTATTAAAGTTTTATTTGGAAACTCCTTAAATTTATCTATATTGTTTTTATTTATTCAATGATTACCTATAGGGATCTTCACAATTTTATCCACTTAATTTCACTACCATACTTGGTTTTCCTAATGCTATGCCTAACGTAGACATATGGGATAAGTATATTCCTTGGTTTCAAGAAGATAGAGAGGATGACCCCACTCAACATCTAATTGAATTCCATTATTGTATTCATAAAATTGGGATTTATCAAGAATATGTCCAAATGAATTATTCATGATGTATTTGGAAGAAAATTCCAAACAATGGTACACGAACCTTCCTCATGTGAACATTTCTTCCTTAAGATATTTTCATTTTGTCTTTTGTACTTATTAAAAAATGGTGTATCCTACTAAATTAATCCTAGAAGATTGTTTCTCTTTGAATACACATTGTGATAATGTTTATCTAGGGTTTCAAGAAAGTAAACATTATGTGAGTGATGAAGAATATAAAAGTATAAATTTGCAGGATGAATTTGAACTTGATGATTTTATGGAATCATGCTTATCCTCTCTTACTCTACAAACAAAATGTTTAGTTAAACAAGACACCATGATCTATGTATTTTATTTCCAACAATGTCAGACACAAGAGCACACTAGAGGGGGTTGGTGAATTAGTGTGTCAACTATTTTTACCAATTTTAAATTCTCATCAATTAGAAATGTAGAAATAAATCATAAATAGTTGCAACATATCAATAAACGTAACAATGCATCATGACACTATCATTAATATATCAAGATACCATCTCATTGACACATGAGGACATAGGTTTTTTACATGGAAACCCATACGGGGGAAACCACAAAGCATTATTCTTCATATGCCTCAATTCATTACATAAATTTCTTGTCTCTGAACTACTAGAGGAAACTACCCCTCAAATATGCAATTTTCCATTTGTGGTAGGCTACAACCCAATTGGGTCACCAACCTTGAAAGATGAAAGTAGCATGTAATTATAGCCTACATCGTGATTGAGTCACCAACCTTAAAATATGAAAAAAAATGGTCATTTTAGGATAAAACCTTGATTCACCAACATTGATGATGAGTGTGCTCCAACCTGCTCTAGCCTCCAACTTGATTGAGGCTCCAATGTCCATGATGACCAGGATCCAACCTGCTCTAGGATCCAACCTATTTAAAGCTCCTCCCATGATGATGAGCGGGTTGTAACCTACTTTGCACTACAACCTAATTTGGGCTCCAACCTAAGTGGACACACCCACCTCCTTCAACTTCTTTTGGACCTCTATTTCCTACCATTTTCAAAATTGGATCCAATGTGATCATTTATGGTTATCAATCACTAAATCATAATTAATAACATAATACATGACATTCAATATTTTTCATTGCACGATATTCAACCACAATCACTGTCACTATATTTAATTTCATAACCCAGAACAATTTACACTGTAATAATCATCATAAATGGTCATATCAAATATTGTTACTAGAAATCATAATACTACCCATACTCAAATCCAATCAACTCTTGAATCTGGTTACCCAAACCCCTTCTCAAAATTTGTTTTCACCATGTATCCAAAACCATAACAACCTACTCATAAACCCTCAAAATATGCAAAAGTGATTTTGTAATCAAGTAAATCTTAGCAAGACTTCCTCAGCATTAAAAAGCATCCACCACTAATCCCTAATTTCCATGATTATTCCAAAATCCAATTTCGACCAATATTGACCTCAAAAACTCCATACACAATAATATATTAAAGTAAATATTCTACAACTTACCCCTTTCTAGGCTTTTTTCTACAAAGCGTTAAACTCCAATGCTAGTGCGAGAAAATGTAGATCACTAGCCTACTAATTTTTTGACAAAATGACTATATGACTCGAAAAAAAAAGGTAAAATATTGATTTTTTAATCACTAGCAAATTTGAATTTGGGTCTTGCGCTACACTATACATGCCCTAGTCAATTGATCTGCACTATGTGATTTCAAACATGTTCCCTATCAAAAAGAGTTGTTTCCATCAATATCTATGCACTGTCAAATACGAAAAATGATACAGCCCTATGGCCATTCAATGATGAATGATAGGGTGGACAAGTTCCAATGCATGTTTATCTCAACACAACATCCAACGTAACAATTCATTGTGAAATACAAGTGGCTGAGTTGGAGGACTCATTCTACGTGGCTCTGTATTAAAAACAGACTTGTATATCTATCTAAAATATCTATTCATATATCCAAGTTATCATGCAATTATTGTAACTGATTTATCGCCATGCATAATAATTTTTATGTGTTTGTGGCTATATCCAATGAAGTTATCATGCCAAAAACAATTTTTTTAATCTAAGAGCCAAAAAAAACATATCTTGAAGATATGCCAGATAGATCTCATCCTCCAGTAGCTTACTACCCTGGAATTTAAACATGACCACCATATATAATTGGCTTCTAAAAATAGATATAGTGATTTCCACATATGTACCAAGGCACCTTAGCATCGATTAAAAGTTTCGCTATCCATTTTAATTATATCTCTGCTAGAGTCTGACCTCAACCAAAGTTTTAAATTGGATAAGAAAATTTCAATTGAATTTCCATTGGTAATTACCTCCATAAAATTAAAGCATAGGAGCCTCGATAGATTAAGAAACCACGCCTTACATATTTAATCCTTCAATGACAAACCAAAGAGAGTTATTGCAACAAAATTGTGGTTCCTACATAGAGATCTTGGTTCCAATGTATATATAATTCCTTTTATGGTATTTTCCAAAGGAGGGATGATAATAAACATTATTTCACATCTAAATGTAAGGAGATAATTTACTAAGGCACCTAGAAACCCAATGTTATAGTTGGTGGACAATGCTCATCATATGATTGTTCCTATTAGAACCAGAGTTCTTTATACCATTTTTCCACACTACATGCTTGATTCTATGTATATTCCTTCATCTCTAGAAAACCATATACCCATTCCCATATTTCCTGTACCCTAGTGTCATTATTCATTTTCTTGATGATGTCAAGCCACGTGGTAGCTCTTGAGGAGTGCCACATGTCATTTTTTTTTAGAGATTTCGTCAATCAAAGTGTCCCAAATAATCCTGCCACATGGAAACCTCTAGTTGTTACATATCACTTATATGAAATCATTAGTTTACATGTTATGCCACATTTTTGCCATGTCATCCAACCTTTTGATGTAATGTGGCATACATGCAAACTATGTTGTCATCATATATGACCTAGAAAAATGTGCCAAATGTCAATAAGAGATTGGGGCACTTGTCCTCCAATAATTTTTTTTCACTTTTCAATAGTCAATTAGACTAATGGGTTTAGTTAAGAATTTTGCACCTCTGACCTCATTTTACCATTTAAATTTTATGATCTTTATTGGATTAATTGAAAGGTCAACACTTTGTTAACTGTCTTAACCAACATGTAATTTCACTTACCATCCAATGTTGACTAGATTATTTAACTATGGATCTTCCCAATATCTCTGTGTTATTTAAAAAAATTAACATTTGGGGGTTTTTCCATAAAGTATTTATGAGAAAATTAATACTGAACTTAAATTAGCCATAACATCTCATCTAGAAGGACTATTTTAGAGCATGATATACTAATGGAAAGGTATTGATGAGGCCTACATAACCATATTGTTTGTAGGATCATTATAAAGTCATAACCTTATAAAAAATAAATAAAATGTAAACTCACTTAACTTTACTTGATGGGATCCTATGCGAGACTTGGCTATCATACTACCTCATAAAGGGTATTTGTTCTTCCAAAGTCATCATTAATGATACTACTACTATCTCAAACATCCCCTTTGACATCAATGACATATTTATTTTATCAATAAGGATAAAACGTGCAACAATTTCCCCCTTTGTCATTGATGGCAACATAATTAGACATTGATGGTCATAGATGTCAATTAATAAGAAAATCCCCCTGCACAAATGCTTTCCTTGGTGACTCTTAATGTATAATATCTATCCTTGTATAAATACCTTCCTCGTTCGATATCATTATTATTATTAATGTATACAATCTCAACCCCCTTTGACATCAATGGTGAAGAGTCACATATGTCTATGAAAACCATAATGTTGATTGATGATCCTATATTTTATAAGTATCATTCAGAACCCCATAATTTTTTTTTGAATGATCCTATGTTCCTGATAGAACCATGCATCCTTCGTGCTACTATGCTACCATTTTGATAAACTAGTCTACCCTTGATCCCATGCTATCATAATTGGTAAGTACCTGTCATATCTACCTTCTCTAATTTCCCTTGGATTATCCTAGGAACTTAATGTTTCCTTTGTACATATAGATGTGATGAAGTTCCCCCCTATGTGCCTGCAAAGATGATTCCCTCCTCAAGTCAATGTTTGTTGTCATATTTATATCATGGTATTCCTCTGTCAATCTTCCTACTTGATTGATGATATCCTTTAATTTTGTTTCTCTTGATATAATACTCTCCCAACAACTATGACAGTTCAAATCTATTCATATTGAATCATCCTAAAAACACCTTAATCTATTTTATGATAATTGTTCCATTGGAGGTTATCATCATGCATGCTTTTGTTTTTACGTCACCCATGATTTTTATTACTGGAACCAAAGCATAATTGTCATAACAATATTTGAACAAGGTACTCCTCCATTAGGAAAGAGTTCAAATAGACAAATCATAGGTTTTTCCTTAGGTCACATAACATTATCAACAAATCATATATGATCCTTGAATACTAAAGGCAAGTTAACTTCTGACTCAATATTTTTTCTTATACAAATGTTAATGTGACTTTTTCCTTACATGGTAGAAACCATTCCTTCCCTAGTTTTCTTAAGGAACCTTGTGTTACATTGTCATGAAAAGTGAAAAATATTGTGGAATCTAAAGAATCATGTACAATACTTGAATGAGGGACAAACTAACACACAATTTTTGCCATTAAATCCATATGAATCCAATATTCCTAGAAATTTTCTTTTGGAAGATTGATAGCCATCCCTCACATAGTTTCTTCAATTCCTAACATTATGTCCAAAATTTATACATAAAAAGTAATAGCCAAAAAATTTACTTTGATACCTAAATGAGAAAGATTCCCTTGATAATTTTTTGAAGATATTCTTCCTTGGAGGATTGAACTTTTGATGATGTTCATTCTTCATTACATTGTTATTTTTTCCTAATGGGGCTTCTTGTGAACATCAATGCAACATCGTGGAGTAGCAACACTTTTAATTTGACATTCATAGTTGTCTTCAATATTTTCTTTAATTTCATCTTTTGAAGACTTAAAGCTTGAGTCTTATTTTCAAGAAGACTTACTTTTATTGTTGAGAATTTGTTTTTCACTTGGAGATATTTGAAAACTAAGAATGGTATTTAATACGGATGAATTGAAGCTATTATTGAGCTTGTCAATATCAACCCTTAATGAAACCACTTATTCAAATTGGGATTTCACAATGATTATTTCCCCTTCAATCTCAACTTCAAGTTTGTTTAGTTCCTTATATTTCTCTTTAAGATGAATTGTCATAATTTCTTCCCTTCTTTTTTCCTATTCTACCTTGACCTATAAGCGACCAAATTCTTCTTGTCCATTGGAAATATTTTAATTCTTGTCTTTATAATATTTATGATTTTATTTTAGTTGATTCATCAAGAATTCTTTACTTCTTTCAGATTCTTCCAGTTGTGGTTTTAAAAATGACACATCATGGTCCCTAATTTCTAAAATTTCTTTGCCACCCATTTCATTCATTCATGACTTCTTCTAACTTATTTTTCAAGGAGACATTTTCCTTTCTTAGGGTTTCATAATGGAATTCCTTTTATTTCAGCTTACTTTTCCATACTTCATCCATTATTATTTCTTCTTTCAGTTGAGTTTTCATAGAAACTATATCACGATATTTCTTCTTCTAGAGTTAATCTTTTTCATAGAGTTTCTCTTCTAACTAAGTAACCTTTCTTCGTGAATCTTCTAGTTCCTTTAGGGTGCTCTTGAGTTCTTCTTCATAATGTGCTCATTTTACTTCTTTCATTAGTTGACTAATTACATATTCATCATCTATGGTAGGATATACAAATAAGTATAGCGTGATCTCGATGAAGATATATCTTAGTGCTCAATTGAGCTTCTATGTAACCCAAAGTTACATAGGATCTTGATCGAGACATATTCTTGATCGAGCTATTATTTAAACTTCCCACCCAAAACACAATGGGCAGTTTACGGTTTAAAGGGCTCGATCTAGCTATAACTCATTCAGGCCCTTTTTTAACCATGCCAAGAGCTCAATAGAGGGTTTTTTAAACCCTTAATCAAGCTGTTGAGGACATAAAAGGGGAATTTTAGCTCCCCTTCTACAAATTTCTATGTAACACTATTTTTTACCCTAGAAGATTTCAGGTAGAATTTTTCCTTATGTGATAGAGTTGATCATGTTGGATTCATGAAGTAATCCGCTATCCAATGATATATGAGTTTGAATTTTTTGAATTCATATGATATTTTTCATCTAATTTCTTTTAAACATAATGCTTGAATTTTTTTTGAACAATTTCGAAGGGGCTAAATAAAAAATCAATAACATAAACTATATAAAAATAAAATAAAAAAATACAAATATCTTTTTTTATGAGTTCTCTTCAAAAGTGTACTCTTTATTTTTGAATTTTTTTAAAGAGTAGAACTAAAGCCTACATGAACACTTGTGTCTCCAAAATGAAATGGAAATATTACTTTGCCAACTTCAAAAATAGATTAAAAAATATATAATTTTGCATCAATTTTTTTTTAATATGAAAACTTATTTCTTTACGTAATACATCATCTTCTTATATATATATATATATATATATATATATATATATGACAAATTACACATTTTATGCTAAGTTATACTACATGAACACAGACATACCTCTTATGATGTGCCAAAATTTGCAAGGACAAGTATTGCATCTAATGGAACAATGTGAGATTATACAATGCTAAAATATTTCACAAAAAATATCATTAGGATAACAACATAATTATACAGATATTTCCTTTTCATTCTGAATCAAAATTCGCAATGCTTATATGAATTTTGAGGGCTTCAATTCGATAAAAGAGGAAAATTTTGAAAATTCATTACCACATTTGGCCCAAAAATGGAGCCCATATTCATGCGTTCACCCTATAGTTACCATATTTACGACAATTGAAAAAAAAATGCAATGCCTAATTCTTTAGCATCCATGTGTATGTAGAAAGAGTTTTCCTAGGGATCGCATACACTACTCATATGAATGTAGCCCTTATTTTTATTACATAGCTTCTTCTTGCTTTTCCTTTATCAGGCATAACGTTTTTGTTCTACCTTCCAGTAGTTAGTTGTTCCTCAAGGCACTTTCTCTGATACCACTTGGTAGATCTAAGAGCACACGAAGAGGAGGGGGGTGAATTGATGTTATTAATGTGAACTAGCTATTTTTAGAATTTTATAGCTTTTCATCCATTAGAAATGTAGCAATAATTCATAATTACTTGCAATAAATAAATAAACATAACAATGCATCATCAAGCTATCATCAGTATATCAAGAGATCACCCCATCAACACAGAAGGGCACAAGGTTCTTACGTGGAAAGCTATATAGGAGAAAAGCACAAATTTTTCTTCTTCATATGCTTCAATTCATTACATAAATTTTAAGGCTCCGACCTACTAGAGGAAACTTCTCGGATGATATTAAAGCTTCCACTTGTGGTAGGCTACAAATTGATTGAGGCACCAACCTTGAAAGGTGCAAGCAATTTCTCACTTTAGGCTACAACTTGATTGAGGCACCAACCTTTATGGCGGGCAGTCTCCAACCTACTCTAAGCTCCAACACGATTCAGGCTCTAACCTTGATGATGAGTGGGCTTCAACCTTGATGATCAATGGGATGAAACCTGCTCTAGGCTCCTGTAACACCCTTATGACTCTTCCTTGTTACATAACTACTAATTTTAGACATCAAAATATTATTGGATGTAATGGAAAACGAGGCCATGATAATACTTAGGTCATGTTGTATTTGTATTATTGTATTGAGTCAATAAATAAATTATTGGGAATAATTAGGAAGAGAAGTACAATGTATGAGACTTATTTCCATATTAGAAACAAAGGAGTGGTGGTCAAGTTCATATGATGTACCTTCCCTAAAATGTCTCCTAAAAATCCTTAGGAGAAAAATAAAATAAAATTAACATAATGGGAAATAAACATTATATTCATCACTTTGTTAAATATAAATACTAAGTGAGGTGGAATAAAGTACAGCAGGAGAGAAGAAAAGGCTTTAAATAAATAAATAAAAAATATGTTTTTCAAAAAAACTGAAACAAAAAGCCTAGGTAAGAAGGTTGGCAAACCTTAAAATGATGATGCTCCTAAAAATAAATGTGGGGAAGAATACTCTATAAAGATAGACCAATCAGGAGTAAAAGGGGGACTATGGATGGCAATAAGATATGAGCTCGAAGGGGAACTGATGGAGTCAGTTAATGGTTGGAAGGAAAATGCTTTGTTCCTGACTATTCCCCAAATATAACGATTAACTGAAGGTTATGCATAGTTTTTTCCCTGTTGTTTAATTAGTTCAGTTATGTGTCGAAGAAGGAAAAGGGTAAATAAGATGCATGCCTTTATATATGTTCATATAGTACAAATCTGCATGCAGGATTGTATACTTCATTCATGTTACTACTCTTTGACTATTGAGTGTATATATGTTCATGTTAAAGAATCAATCGAAGGAATATATTATCGATAAGAGACATGTGAATTAAGTTTTTTTTAATATAAAAGTATGAGATTTTGTATATAAAATCTAAATGTATGAGTATAAACTGCACGATTTACCAATGAGTATAAACTCCACATTGTAGAAATTTGGTAGAAGTTTATTTAAGTAAAGTCGAGAAAAAGTGGAAGGAATACCATAATAGAGAAATAACGCTTCTAGGTTATCACAGTCTAGGAGTCAGAAGGAGATAGTAACATAATTACATGCTTATAAATTCTTAAACTAGAAGACGAGGATGAAATACATAGTAACCACTTTTTTTGCCTTTACTAAACGTGATTTTTTATTAAATTGTGAAATCTTTGTATAGAATAAGATATTTTTATACCCAGAAATCTACTAGAATTATTTTGTAAATCAGATCAGTATGCATATGTTCCACATGAAGTTAGATTTTATGCATATTTTACCTTTCTCTCTTTTTTATTATTCTCTGGTTAATAGTTATACCTTCCAGTTCAATGAAGGGAATGGTAGATATGGAGCTAATTCTAGTAATAGAACTTTGAACGAATTCTTAAAATTTCACATAAATAAAGGATGATTGGGATGCAGGGATAATTAGGGGATTTTGTATCGATTAATAAAATTTCTATACATTTTAACGAAAGAAGTAAGAATGGTTTTAGATACTCTATAAAATGGATTATATCCTTTCATTAAAGTTAAAGAAAGTGCCAATAGCATGTTTAAAAAATATATATCAACATGATCTTGTGCTTCTCGACGCAGATTTCGTGAAATATTTTGACTGAAATGTCATTATTTGATCATGTAAAAAATTAAATGACAAGGTTTGAGGGTTTGAATGTTAGTTAGCTCAAAATAGTACGTATAAAAAGTTGAGTAATTAACTCGTTGGAAAGTCAAACCAGTTCGGGTTGGATTAGAAGTTATGGCCAAGTACCTCAATGGCCAGATAAAATAGCTTAGCTAACTTTCGAAATGATTATGTAAAAAATTGCAGATATGCAAATAGCGATTTTTGGTAAGAAGTGCAGTTTTATTCTAAAAAAATATTGTCACCCATGGAGTCAACAATATACTTTCTAGAGATTTTGACTATACAATAGTTTCCTTGAAGTGTTAGGAATGTTTATTGCTAAAATTACTTGTTCAAATCAATGAGAATGAAAGTTTTAGTTTGATTGATTTCCCTTATCTCCACCGCTTAATGGAGTCGAGCTCGATATGCTCATGGGATAGAAATGTTTCATGTTCAGGAAAAAAATATATTTGCACACAATTAAACTCAGTTCAAACCATGGAATAACTGTCTAATAAGTGTTGGAATGATATGTTAGTAGGTTTAATCATAAAACAAAGAGTAGAGAACGCCAAAGTAACCAATATGAGTAAAAAAATAACCATACAATAAAACATGGAATATTTATTTCAAGCTGGAATTTCTATCCATATATTCTAAGTTTCTATAATTTCAGTATTATTAAAAGATACTTTCCAATGTGATGAATATATAGGTACTCTTGAAAAATTCCAAATATATTAAGCGATATATAGGTCGGGTAGTCAACAAGAAGTAGAGGAAACTTAACATTAGCCTCTATGTCAGCACCAATAGCCTAACATACATCATCACTTAGATATAACACCATACCATTTGAATCACCATGTAGGATTTGGTAATTCATAATGCATAAGAAAAATTCAATGAAAACAACACCTTGTTGTTATAATTTATAAAGAAAGTGAAAACAGAGAGTAGTTTAAACAAGTTAAACTCACTCAGAGATTGTCGTTATACATTTACAAAATTCCATATGTTAGTTGGCTATAGTTCGGGGTAGCCCCATTTTAAACATATGAATGGAAGATCCTAAGCCAAAGTAATAAAAATCAACATTTCCTTAATCCTTCAAGACCACTACGTAGAACCCTGGCTAAATAAGAACAAAAATTAATAAATCTAAAAGGTTTCACTCAGAATGAATTTTCGAAATCCGTGACCAAGCTTTCAAATTTTAACTTTTGACATAAACCCTGTGACGTATGAATGGTGAAAGGAGCCGAACATGTACGTCCATGCAGGTACTGTCAATATATTGAAAATCCATATGACAACATTTCTAACATGGAAGTAACAAACTTTTCTAGGAACTCTACTTGTTTAAAGATAGGGGAATGTTAGCCAAGAATTATACGCTAGTTGGTCAAAATAAACAAGAAGGGAGAAAAAAAAAAAAAATAGACATGGGTGTTACTGAAACAAAGAGCCCAACCTTATCGACCGTCCACTTCAAGGATACACACCAAACACTGGTTAATACCAAATTTGAAGGGCAGGATCGAAATATAAACTGAATATATAGTAAAATAATAACTTTAATAATAATCGTAACCACTAGAACATTTTGGAGGGAAGCCCCTTAAACTAAGGAAAGAAAACAAGAGGGTTGCACAATTTCAGGGGAAAAGGTTTCTATTTTGTCAACATTCCACTCTACTTTAACATCAATGAACCAAAACAACATACTAATCTCTCCCACTAATCGGTAATAGAAGCCAGATCACTCTAAAATTGATAACAAATTACTATCATATACAGGGAAAAAACAAAAAAATAGGGGCAAACAAGAAAGATAATATGTAAAAAACTTCCAGAATATCATGATGAGATCCCTCTTGTTGTTCATCTCGATGGAAAAGTGGTGTGCATGTTTGCCACAAATGTGGTGGAAAGAACCAGCTACCGAATATACCTCCATCTTGGAGGAAGGAAACAGAGAGACGTGCACATATTCCGCCAGAAACTAGAGTCATGTTGAGCGAAATTATTCTAAAAAAGGAGTTAGGGTTTTGATAACACGCACTCACTATTAGGTAAAGCACGAGAACATCCCCACAGTTCATATAAGGTGATCTTACAACTTTGGGAAGAGTACATGGGGTTGGAGACGTGGTGATTGACCATGCACCGAATACAATATTTATAATCACATAACCCATATCGGTGTTATGTTTAATTAATCCTTATTAAATTTATCAAGGATGATAAAAGGTATACCGTGAGTTAACATCACCGCAGAACCATAGGAAGTGTCAATTCAACAGTTATGAAGAAGTTTGAGTCTGATAATACACTAATTAGATTTAGAAGAAGAAGTGCGAAGTCACCATGGAGTTATATTAGTAGTGAATAACAATAATAAAGCCATTACTCCAAATACTAGAAATGGTAACATCATATTAATGGTTACAGAGGGTAAAAGGTAGTATATGGAAAGTCCTTGTACACCCGTCATAGCGATTTAGATGCAACAGTAGGTGGCTCATCCTCTAGTACTCAATTTTTGACGCAACAAGGTGATGGGCATATGAATCCTCATGAGTTGGCTCATGGATATTGGGTGTTCAACTCCCAAGGGGTACCAACTACTATCTCCTATAGGTAGCAAGCAGAGGAGAAATTACTTTTGGTACGGTGGTATTTAATATGCATTGATAGTGTCATTTACCTTAGAAACCCAAAATTTAAATTATGCAATGAGAACATTTCCAGACTAGCTGCCAAAAATATCTTAATTAAAGCCTATTTTATGCAAAGGTATTTAACAAACCAGATTAACCTAAGAAATAAATATTATACAAGGAGAAATATAATTTGGGAACACAAGGGTCGGTGATGGCTATATGGTTAAACTATGTGCACACTATAATCATCCTCCTTGATATATTAAATTTATAACCGCTGTGAAACATAGGGGATATGAGGGTTAATTATTTATTAGGATTATTCCTCTTATTATGGGTACGGTTACTTCCCACATTGAAGGAAACAAAAAAATACAAGGTGACTATCAATTTTCATAAACGATTAGTAGAAAATCAAATTTGGTCACCATCAACAATATATGTAATGATTTTTATGAGTACATACTAAGAAGGAAAAACAAAAATTAGTAGAGAGATATGTGACAAGTGGTATTAGAGCCTAGGTTCAACTCTCAGATATAATGGGCTCCATCGTGAAACTAAGTGTGATTACATTGGGTTACGCTATAGTATTATTATCTAGAGGGGTTTGAAAGAGAAACATTGAAGTGAATTAACTGTTGAATCTTGAGCATTCATAGCAGTAGCCTGCGAATATAAATTTTTTCTAAAGGTGGTTGGCCCTTGAGAAATTCCATTGTTCTATAGAATAATGTTAGACCAACATATATAGGCCATGGAAAATATCCACTTGGCTTACGAAGCTACAAAAAATAGAAGATGAATGATCATAGTAATACTCAATAGTCAATGGTTCTGTCAGTCTATAAAAATTAAAAAATGGAAACCATAAGGCTAAGGGAGTGCAAATTGTTATGTGGAATTATGAATTACGGATAAAATATTCTTCCCTAGACAGGTTCTTATCTAGAACAATAGATTAAAGAATTTTCTACTACTTTTCCTAACTATAAATAGACACAAAGAATAGATCAAAGAACGTACTTGGAGTCCAAGAGCTTCCTATTGTCCTTCTGTCGCTCTTGTTGTAGCTTCAAATCCAAGCTAGATGTCCGAAAATATTTCCTGCAAAGATGAACACTAAACAACAAAACATAGCAATAATACAGATGTCCATTCAAGTTATTTAGTTAAATAAATGAAACATAAACCATATACATCAGATAAGAATTCATAATATGGAAAACATGAGCTTATACCGACACATATGTGGGAAAGTAAGCAACAATATTTATTAATGGATAGAAGGGGAGGTTACAACCCAGTGATTGATTTTAAGTGACCATCTCCAGCAACATCCCAGCCTCATTACAATGAAAATCTCTCTAGTAACATGTTACACAAATCAACTCCTCAATTAAAATTCCACCGACATTTCTCTACTTAAATTATTCCTTATCAAACACTAAGGTCTGTGCTCAATTTATAGAGGATCTGAAGGTAGTTTTACAATCAATGAATTTACAATAATAGGCAAGACATGTTCCCAATATTGTAGATGTCAAATGGACACATGGATTCAAATTTTGACACATGTGAACTCTTCTAGAAGGCACTGGCCAAGTGGAGATTATGGAACAATGAGAATTTTGCTCCCAATGTGACCAACACACCTATGAGTGTTGGTAAGTGCTTTGCAGAGTAGCCTTGAATGGGGCTACCTACATATGCAACTCACTTAATCACTTTAGTGGCAGCGTTGATGAGCTCTCATATGATATATTATAAACTTAAAATCTTGGAAACCTTTGCAGATGAAGTCATGAATGATTTGTCTTGTTCTTTGTCTTAGGGCATGTAGCAACTGAAATGATAGGGGATGATAGACCTTATTCATTGGTCCTGGAGATGATGTCCAGTTAACCAGGTCATTGGGGATGGTGCCCAAATTGACCTATAACAAATTCCCCCCTAAAGCATGAAGTCAGAATAATAATAAAAATATTTTGATTGAGATGCTTTACACTGTGATGGGCTAGAGATGAAGCAGAGTGGTGACCTGCATCAATCTTACAATAAATTACATCATGATATATCCTCTTGATCATAATTTCTGAGGGTAGGCATTCCCATGTTCAGCACATAAACAATCTAATAACATGTACATAATTCAAAAATTCGTCTACATTGTAATGTTGCCCAATACAGGCATGCTTACAAATATAGGCCCATGTTCGGATGACGATCCGTATGTAAGGTCACCATACAGATGATGTGTACAAAAATCCTAAAATTGCAGCGGAAATACATCGTTTTATTACTTGCCAATGATGTGAGCTATTAATAAACACGATAGAACCACCACTAATGTCAATGGCCCTCAAGGTACTGAAGTACATTTTGTATGGTGTGAATAGATTATTTGATGTCGAACGCCAAGAAAAGTCTTCCGGTCAAAATTCCGGAAGCGAGGATCTTGTCGATGCTGTAACAACCCTCATGGTACTGGAACATAATGTTTCTAAGTGAACTCCCTGGATAATTATTTGTTTTTGATAGGAAGCCATCTTATTGCGAAACAAGAGTTAATAATTTCGGAGACAAAGCTATGACTTGATATAGAAATTTTTAGGGATGACGGTCATGACAATGAAGGTTTATGAGTATTGTAGAAGGATGAGTATTCAGTAGATGACTTCTCTTGAAAAAATCCGCGACACTGAGATGAGTTGGCATCATTGACCCAAAAATTAAGTGAAGGTATGATGAACCATAGGTATGAATGAACCGTCAAGAATATTACCCAACCCAAATAGTCACGGTGATGGAGTGAAGTGTCATGTTCAAGAGCGACCTGCTACCGTAAAAAGTTCTATTCATTTTCCCAAATTTTCCCCAGTCATTTCTTGACCAATACCTCTTTATTTTTTAACAATCTTGAGGAGGATAAAATTTTCTTGATCTATAATTCAACCCTTCGAGCGAATAATTTATTTCTAATTAATAATTTAACGAGACTAGAGATGTATGAAACTCAATTGTTGCCATGATAAACAAGCCCGACTCTATTTTATGTTCTAACGAGCTTAATGACAGTGATATATCGGTCATTTTTCATATTTAGAGAGTTTGAAAAAGAGGACGAAAGAAAATTCCATAAGTAATTTTTTGTAAAGTTGTCGCTTAGGTCTGAAAAGTGTAAAATAATATTTGGGAGAAACCCTTTAGTCATGTTTGACCAAGGTATTCCTTTTTCGTAAGTAATCTATCTCAGTTTGGAAAAGGGTTAAACTTATACTAAGTAGATATCAATTCATTTACTTTTACGAGCTCGAAAAGACAAGTGCTCGATAATATTTTCACATTATCAGAGTCTGAAAAGAGCTCAAGGAAGACTCCAGGTGTTCATTTTTTGCTGTTATCGAAGCTTGAAAAAGAAATAAAAGTGCGCTTCAAATTCTTTTTCATTTTTAACAAAGCTTGAAAAATAAGGCGAAAAATTTTGCATTGTGGTTAGATCATTCTTAAAATAAATCTGCACGGCTAATATGTTCATTAGTTGTAAGACCTATTTAGAACAACATCAAATGGATTAAAAATACCTGTTTCATGATAAAAACATAATAAAACCACAGTCATAGCAATTAATACGATTTGAAAATAATTAAAAGACTATTAAAAAGAGTTTTACTATTAATTTTTACCATTCACCAGTTACCATTTGCATTTTGGAGCTCTGAACCTGATTTTGCACCCAAACTTCAGTAGTTGATTGCGATCAATTAGTAAGAATGTTTTGAATCCTCCCTACAAGAGCACATGTGGAATTCCCCCTACAAAAGAAGATGACCCCCATGCTTCATTTCATTCACCTAAGTAAGCTACTGGTTACTAATAGCTGGATGGAATGAAGGTTCATTTACGAGATCAAACAGAAGACTCATCTTAATTAGGAGAGGATTTGTTTCATTTTTTAACGAGCTTGACACAGGAAAAGAACTATGCTCATGAACTTTTTCATTTTTTAACGAGGTTGAAATAGTAAAAGAAATTTCCTCAAAGTCACTTATTTCATTTTTTAACCAGGTTGACACAAGAAAAAAGAACTATCCTCATATGCACTTGTTTCATTTTTTAACGAGGTTGACACAATAAAAAAGAACTATCCTCAAAACCTATTTCATGTTTTAACGAGGTTGACACAGTAAAGGAACCATCCTCATGGTGCAGTTGGACTAGTGAGTGTGATCTAGAAAAGACGTAGTCTAACGGAATCATCGTTTAAGGAGTTTGATGAGAACCATAAATGATAAGTTATAACATACGTTGACGGGTCTTCTCCAGGGTTTTCATTGAAAATTTGAATTTCTGAGCCACCAAGGAGAGTAACTGATAGGACCAGATTGATATTGCACTGAAGATGTGAATAAAGGATCAAGCCGTTCAATATTCATAAGGGAGGAACCAGATAGGATTCCAGATGATGACATGGGTGAAGGAAATGGACAAAACCTCGAACATGAAGCAAAATTATATGTTTTTGCAACTAAAATAGATGGTTCAGTCTGGGATGTTATCTCAGCCATGGTCAAATGACCCAATGTATACCCTATAGGATCTACAGGAACTCGAAGTGAAACAGGATCAACAAAAGCAAAGGAAGGTGATTGAGGAAAATACTCATATAGGTAAAGCTCCTACAGAAAATGAGTTGGAGTTAAAGGTGTCTCGTGTTGTGATATTTCTTCAATCAAAATCAAACCAAGTGGAAGAAATTCATCATCTTTCTCGAAGTATATTTCAGGTGGTTGACTATGCAATATGGGAGACTCAATGGCTACAATAGATTGTGGAGTGACCAATACAGTAATAACTTCTGGTTGTTCGAATTTGGGATCAAGATTTTCTCCACTTAGGGAATATAGAAATAGAAATATAAGGGGATGATAGAACCTATTTCATTGGTCATGGGAATGATGTCCAGTTTGACCAATAAAAACTGCCCCATAAAGCACAATGGGATCCGGATCAACTTCCAGTTGAACAACGTCAGGTTCGGGAGGTATGGTCTCACAAATTGAATGGATCGTGACCACGGGTAGCTATGAGGACTCTGTCTCGACAACAGTAGACAAACCAAGATTTTTAGAAACAACTTGTGCCAACTCTAGTATATGGGAAGATGATGCTTCACCAGAGGTACCAATAGCACTAATTTCGGTAGAGTGATGTCACCTTCGCCGACCAAGAGTGACTTCTGGTGGTAAAGGTGGTTTCAATGCTAATCTACGTGAACGAAAGGGGAAAGGATTTAGTTCTTCCATGATGACTGGTTTATTTTAACCAAAAAAAAATGAACGAAATAAAAGGGTAATTCTAGGCAAAATGTTTACCAAGAAAATGTGAACTGTAGAATACCTCCTGGCAAACCAAGAAGTATGGGCAGGCAATCTCCCCGAATGTTGTGGTCGGTGTATGATAATTTACAAGGCGGCCAACTCAATTCACTATGGATGGATAGCAATGTAAATTTGTCCTCCCAAATATACCCGAAGGTACATGGAGTGCTAAGTCCGTATTAGTGCTATTTGATGCGAAACCGCACAGTGAGAGCAACCCTTTCTACTTTTCGTACTGTAACAACGCCCAATATACCTGAAAGTACGTGGACACGCTACAATATACTTACGTACATGGAGTTAGGTATCACACTTAGAATGTATCGCAGACAATTAATGATAGTTGCTATGTTTTACGACACCGTAACACATCTATAGCCTAGACCTTCTAAATGTTATTGTTATGGTTCCAATGCTTTGTTAGGTAAATTGAGGTAAATTTTAAGCCGATCTTGTTTATCCTTTTGCCTTTCAAGGTTCACCACGATGATGTATTGGAAATTCCTAAAATGCAAACTAAAATGATAAGAAATGTTTTACTTTTAGTTTTTCAATGAAAATCCAAGCTACTAGAGGGAAAGAGCAATCAATTTGAGAGAAAAAAATGAAAGGGCACAAAAAAAATGTAGCTTTCCTAATTGTTCCTATGCAAAACACAAAATCCACTACATGCAAATGAAGGTTTTTCTTTTCAGTCCCTTTAATGTGAATGCAGAAAAGGAAACTAAGTGCATTAAATCAATAAAAACAAATGCCTTTTACTTTTGAGAAATGAGGAATAGAACATCAATTTCTCTTTAAAATGAAAAAATGAAGAATATAACAACAATTTATCCTATAAGAAATGAAGAACTTAATGACAATTTCCTTTTCAAAAGAAAACGGATCTAATGCAACAATGAAAATACTTTGAAATTGATTCATCAATGATAAAGAATAACACTTTAAATAAACATTGAACAAAATTCTATTTCAAAGGAGGAAGAAGTAGATAAAGTTACTGGTCAATATGAGGCATCACATAGTTGAAAACATAGCAAACAAAAGGCTGAATAAAATTTTAATGACAAATTAAAATGTAATTTGGTTGGCTTAGGGGAAAACATAGTCTCTAAGGGAAGAAAGTGCGTTGCAAAGCACCCATGAGTGGGAGACGGTGCTCTGCAAAGCACCCCTGAGTGGGAGACAGTGCTCTGCAAAGCACCCCTGAGCGGGAGACCGTGTACTACAAACAACCCCTGAATGGGATAAAGTGCTCTGCAATGCACCCTTGAATGGGAGAGAGTGCTCTGGAACACACCCTTGAATGGGAGAGAGTGCTCTGCAAAGCACTGTGTCTTGACCAAAAGTGCATTGGGTGCAACAGACATTTAAAACTCAATCTACCAAACACACTTCTAATGCAATTCTTAGTTTCAAAAGTATAATCATTGAGAGTAGATGCTACTGGGTGGATAAAGGAGGAAAATACACCAAGGATGAAGGGTAAACTCCCCAGTAGATTCAGAAATTTGTTATGTGAAATTATGAATTACGGATAAAACATTCTTCCCTAGACATGTGCTTATCTAGAACAACAATTAAAGACTTTGCGACTACTTTTCCAAACTATAAACAGACACACAGAATAGATCAAAGAAATTACTTCGATTCCAAGCGCTTCCTATTCTCCTTCTGTCGCTCTTGCTATAGCTTCAAATCCAAGCTAGATGTCTGAAAATATTTCCTACAAAGATGAACACTAAACAACAAAAGATAGAAATAATACAGATGTCTATTTAAGTTATTTGGTTAAATCAATGAAATATAAACCATATACATCAGATAAGAATTCATAATATGGAAAACATGAGCTTATACAGATACATATGTGGGAAAGTAAGAAACAATATTTATTAATGGATAGAAGGGGAGGTTACAACCCAGTGATTGATTTGAAGTGACCATCTCCAGTAGCATCCTAGCCTCATCACAATGCAAATCTCTCTAGCAACATGTTACACAAATCAACTCCTCAATTGAAATTCCACCAACATTTCTCTACTCAAATCCTTCCTTATCAAACACTAAGATCTGTGCTCAATTTATAAAGGAGCCAAAGGTAGTTTTAGAATCAACGAATTTCCAATAATAGGAAAGACATGTTCACAATCGTGTAGATTTCAAATGGACACATGGATTCGAAGTTTGACAAATGTGAAATCTTCTAGAAGGCACTAGCTAAGTGGAGATTCTGGAACAATGAGAATTTCTCTTTGAATGTGACCAACGCACCTATGAGTGTTGGGAAGTGCTTTGCAGAGCAACCTTGAATGGGGCTACCTGCATATGCAACACACTTAGTCCTTTTAGAGGCAACATTGATGAGCTCTCATATGATATATTATAAACTTCAAATCTTGGAAAACTTTGCGGATGAAAGTCATGAATGATTTGTCTTGTTCTTTGCCTTAGGGCATGTAGCAACTGAAATGATAGGGGTTGATAGACCCTATTCATTGGTACTGGAGATGATGTCTAGTTAACTAGGTCATTCAGAATGGTGCCCAAATTGACCTATAACAAAGATCATGCAAATATTCTGTAATAATTTTGGTTATGATTGACAAGTTGGTTTAGGTGATCTCATTCCATTCTGACATACTCATTATCTGTATGTTTGGTGGTCCAATTTTGTGTGTGAGGATATACAAAAACTCGTAAAGATTGTTTTCCTTTGTTACAGAATGTGCATGAAAGTATATAATCCAACTCTCTCAAGTTTATACTTCAATTCTATAATGCAGTATGTATTTCAGAAGACTATCCTTATATATCCTAATATGGGTGGGCTTGAGTAGAGATTTAGGATATATATTCCACTAGAGAAGTAAGTTAATGGAAACCTTCTATTGTGAGAACTGAAATGTAAAATTTAAAGGTTTATGAAATATGCTATGAAATAAATTTTCCTTGGGAAAAGGGAAAAAAAAAATTGATAACATTTCTCATGCTAGTCACACATATGCTACAACTCGACTACTCGCACAATGATATTTTCTTTCCTTTGGAATGGACACTTAGTTCTCCATAAATTCATTAGAAAGAACGACTAACATTATTGTTTATGCAAAAACATCAGGTTGGATGGTGAGCTATTATAAGCCTAGTTATCTAGGGAAATGGGAGGTTGTATCTTATAATGATTCCTTATTGCCACAAGGAAATAAGTAGAAACAGAGCTGAACCAAAAATATTTAGTTTGTAACTATGGATTGTAATAATTGTGAAATTTTTTATTATATAAATAGATATGATGTTGATGTGTGAAGGGGATTTAGAAATAAATAAACAATATTTGCAAACAAAAAACTACAAAATGTTGATGTTACCCAAATACGAGACAATATGTTCTAGTCCCATGATCCAGGAAGAGAAATGAAGATGGAATCATCATAATATTTTTTTCTAAATAACACATTAAATTGTAAGTTAAATCTGTTCGAACAGGGTTATAGAAATATTTTATTGAGGTTTGAACGTATTCTAAGAAAATATATCTTACATTGAAGTTGAATTATACAACTTAGAGAATATAAGATAAAGAATCTTGGTTGGGTAAATTACAGGAAAACTACAATTTTTTCCATTGGTGAGTATTGGAAGAAGAGATCATTTTTTTTAGTGCAGACAGCTACACATGGGGAAGTGTATACAATTTATACACAATTCGATCCTTCAAAAATAGCCTTAGAAACAATGTTTAAAAAGAAAGGTCTTACATCTTAAAGAAAAAAAATAACAAATATACGACAATTTAGTTTAGCAATTGTATGAGGAATTAGTTCTTAAGAAACCTAAGTATTAAAGGTGGAAATTTAGAAGTTAAATTAAGTAGAACACTACAAAATTATAAGAGAGTAATTCTCATTACGTAATGAGGAAAATTTAAAATCCTCACTACCATTCTATTTCTATAATTATTTAGTAGAAACCTAAGCTAAGATACTCTAGTGCTAATCTACTAAAAGACGATTCAGAAGGGGATAATATTAGAAGGATATCTTATATTATCAGGCTAAAAGAAAGTGAGGAAGAATAATTATGAGAAAACACATGTGGAGAATTTACTAAATAAGGTTATATAAACGAAACAAGATAAAGTATCACCAGAAATGGTGGTTAATAAATAAATACAGTCACCAAATTCAAGAAGTTTACAGATCAATTACAGAATATAAAGTTGAGGATAATTGTAATATTGGTATGTTAATTACCTGCAAACTAGAAAAAAAATGAGGACATTGCAAGAAAGTGTGGACAGGATAGATAAACTATCACCTTTATATAAAAATGAACATGGTAAAAATGGCCCAAAGTTAAGGCCCGAACTCAAAATATGATGTTCCTCAAATAAAATTGAATATAAATAGGGGTGATGGAATTCTTGATTGGAATCCAATTTTAAATATAAAGTGGGCTCAGGAAATCTTGCAAAGTCAGAGAGAAGTATTGTGGTTTCATCAGGAAATGTCAAAAATTAGATGTATGTTGAACCAAGGAATAAATATAAAATGGTGGATGGTAGTGACGACATCATGTTGGGAAAAATACTGAGAGGGGGGGGGGGTGAATCAGTATTTATAGCTTACCGAAAATATTTTAATTTTTTATTTACAGAACTCCATACGTGGCTTTGATGAACTGAAATCACGTATACATGTGCATATAATAAAAGAAACTACCATATACTGATATAATTTTCAAAATTAGAAAAAAAATTTAGGAACAATCTTTAATTTAGTTTACTAGTCATGCATATGTTAGATAATCAGTAATTATGTGCAATAACAACATTACAAATCATCAAACAAGAGCGACACACATGAACACCAATATTTAAGGTGGAAACCCAATTCGGGAGAAAACCACCGCCGCTGTTGTTGTCTCTGTCTTCAATATTTATTATACGGAAAAATATTTACAATATTGTACTAATGCAGACTCATATTAGTATGCAGGCATCTACCTGCAGAATGCTACAACCTTCTCTCATTTTCCAGCTACTACTGGAAGGGAGCTACAACCCCCTAATCTCGTTTACCAGCCACTACTGGAAGGGAGCTTCAACCCCTTGATCAGAACACCAGCTTCTACTGGCAGGATGCTTCTACTTCCATACTGAAGGTTTCAACCCTGAGAACCATTGCAGACCATGTTTCATCAATTTTCATACTGGATCAAACAATATCAACACAACTCTTCCTAAACATCAACAACCATAAACTTTACCCAATACTTCAATCAGAACAGTGAGACCACTGTAACCAGAACTCAGAAATATCCCAGACTTCAAAATAAATATGTAGATACAAACTCAACCCTGAACACTCATCAACTTAAAATGCATGCGCTACTTCGCTTCACTGAACCCACGTGTATACATGCGTTCCTTCACACCAACCTGCGTATAACTCTGTGAATACTATTTTTCAGAATGTAATTAGTCTCAGATCCAGATCTAAGGTTTTCAGTCAGATATCTTTAGAAATGTAGAACCCTTCATCAGTTAGTCACCATCAACCATGTTTATTCCCTCATTGATAAGATTTGAACATAATCAACTTAGTAACATATACAGTATTCAGACAACCTAGATCTATAAGAAGAATTTATTGATAGATAACAAACAAATAGCAAGAATAACATAAAAACCTCTACAATAAGCTTTAGAAAACCATAACTTCCATAACTTCCTTTTCTGAAGCAAATCCGCATATATACATGCTTTTATTGAGACGGACTAACATATAGATCTATAAATATAAACTTTGCAAAATGAACCAGATCCATAGAACCTACCTAGATTTCTTCACTTGACTTTAGAAAACTTGCGCCAGGTCATAGATCTAATCATCTCTTCAATGTTTCACACAAGAACATAGTCATTTTAGATCTAGAGATCCTGAACCATCATTGTATCCATGGGTTCATTATAGATTCAGACCCATCAATTAAAACAGAGTTCATCCCATGTAGATCTACCTTAGAGAAAATTATTCAGTTACAACCCTTACTCATGCACACCTTGCACTATGAACTTATTCTCGTTATATAGATTTAGCCTTTACCAATACCATGAGTCAAAACCACACAACTTCTGATGGTATTCTTGGACAAAATCAAATGGAAAACACTCAATATTGTGGGCTAATACCATGGTAATGCCTCTTGGTATCATAATTTTAGAGCGCAAAAGGAATACGCAACTTGGACCATTCGCATTTGCGTGTACACGCAACTTCTCTTCATAAAAACTGCGTATATACTAATTCTGAATGTATACAAGGGTTGCCTTCATAAAAGTAGCATATACATTGCCTCCATATGAGGGTTGCCTTCATCAAACCTATGTATACATTGAGAAATTCTTCCTGTTACATTTCTCTTGCACTTACTGGAATTCCTTTCTCTGTCACATCTTAACTGACCTATAGAAACATCATTTTTACATCTTTAACACATAGGTTGCTTATCAAAAGGCAACTCATCAAGTAGGTTTCAATCAAGAACAACATCATCAAGTAGGTTGCCATCAATGACAACATATTGCAACATATCACCAACATTATCCCCCTTTAGAGTTGATTGCAAGCATGATGGTATTTGATCACCACAATAGATACATTAATCATAACCACTATTCAAACACCAAGATACTCTCCCCCTTTGACATCAAGGGAAAACGGTGGATCAATACCAAAACAAGGTTTCTCTTCCCTTCTAGAAAGAAGAGCTTTGTAGATCTAATGTGCATTTAAATTACCATGCTCCCCCTGAGTTCGTGTTGAATCTGCAGACAGATTTTTTAATGAAGTACATTATTCTATAACCCAATCTAGTATGACCTTTCCTATCACCAAGGACTCATACTTACATCAATTATCCAACCAAGTGGAATTACATATTTTACTCAACTACCCAACCAAGTGGGTTTACACATTTGAACAAGTCCTTACATGACTGAATATAACAATTTTACATCATAGCTATCAACATGACCTTTTTCATCAAATTACAGATATGACTATTTATGACCAAAACCAAAGAGTCTCAAACATGAGATCATAACACAATAACCAAACAAAATGCTAACAATGCATCCTTTCCCATAAGACAGGTGCTCCCCCTTAGCTTGTGCATATTGAACACCTTCAACAACCAAATCATCAAAGCATGTTCATCAAGGAGATAAATATTAGAGAATGATACATTAAGATGAATACTGGAACAACAATAGAGATTACCCAATAGCACCACATCTGCTCTAAATTATTACCCAGAGAATATCTGTCAGCAAAACCAATACGCATTTTTATGCACAGAAAATCACGTATATACGCGATTCACCTTTATGAAACCAACGTATCTAATTTAATCTTATGAATTTAAATAGATTTGATCAGAGAGTTAGAGACAAATCCCAACTTTTGTCTGAGATATTTGAATGCTTCCCTGCACAGAGGTTTAGTAAATATATCAGCAACTTGTTCTTTGGAGGGAACATACTGCAATTTGACTTTTTGTTCAAGCAATTGTTCACATAGGAAGTGATACTTGATAGGAATGTGCTTAGTCTTGGAATGCATAACAAGATTCTTTGAGATACTAATAGCAATTGTATTATCACGTAAAATGGAGATGGGAGGTGTTGATTTGAATGTCCTGTAGAGTTCACATCATCCAAAGGAGTTCTGTGCAACATGATGCAACATCCACATATTCTGCTTCTGCTGTAGATAAGGCAATAGAACTTTGTTTCTTGCTGAACCAAGATACTAATTGGGGCCCCATATAGAATGCACCACCACTAGTGCCTTTTCAATCATCAACATTTCCAGCCCAATCTGCATCTTTGTAAGCATGAAGAGTGAGATCAGCATTATTATAATACCATAGACCAAAGTATTGAGTTCCTTGTAGATATTTGAATACTATTTTTACAGCTTGAAGGTGTGACTCTTTTGGATTATCTTGGAATCGTCTAAAAATCCCAACTGCATGCATAATGTCAGGTCTTTTCCTGGTTGGGTAAAGCAGACTTCCAATCATGGATCTGTATTCTGGTTGATTCACTATGGGAGAATCATCATCAGAACTGAGGTTACACCCAATTACCATTGGTGTACCTACATTTTTGCAGTCTTCCATCCCATACTTCTTTAGAATTTTCTTAAAATATTTTTCTTGTGATAAAAATATGCCATCTGTTGCTTGTTGCACTTGTAAGCCAAGAAAAAATGTTAGCTCCCCAAGTAAAGACATTTCAAATTCTTGTTGCATAACAAAAGCAAATTTATGACTCATGGACTCTTCAGTACTACCAAAAATGATGTCATCAACATATACAACTACTATCAATAGTTTACCATTTTCAAATTTTGTGCGTAAGTTGCTATCAGCAGATCACTTTGAAAAACCTTTTTGATGAAGATATTCGTGAAGACGATAGTACCATGCCCTTGGAGCTTTTTTGAGACCATATAAAGCTTTTTTAAGTTTGCAAACAAGTTTTTCATCATTTCCAAAAATGAATCCTTCTGGTTGTTCTATATAAATTTCTTCTTCTAGATCACCATTGAGGAAATCAGATTTAACATCCATTTGATAAACTTTGAATTGTTGAAAGCTTGAAACGGAAAGAAACATTCTTATGGCTTCAAGTCTAGCTATAGTAGCAAATGTTTCTTCAAAGTCTATACCTTCTTGCTGAGCATACCCTTTATAAAAAAGTCTAACTTTGTTTCTAACAACATCTCCATTTTCATTCAACTTGTTTTTAAATATCCATTTTGTTCAAATAACATTTTTATCCTGAGGTCTTGGCACTAAATCCCAAGTGTGATTCTTTTCAATCTGATCAAGTTCTTCATTCATGGCTTGAATCCAGCATTCATCTTTGCTAGCTTGATTGACATTTTGTGGTTCAATAGTGGATAGAAATGCCAGATAGCTAGGAGATCCTACAAGAGTTCTTCTTGTTTGGACACCTGATCCCTTTTCTCCCAAAATTTGAGATTCTGGATGATTCTTTTGAGCATACCTGGATGGAGCCTTTTAACATAGATCCTCTTCTGGTGCTTCATTGGGTTCACCTTCTATATTGTTTCTATTTGATATAGGAAGATACACATCACCATCATCTTCATTTGTTGTTGGTATTTCCCCTTTTGGAGCTGAGAGAGAATAATGAATTACAACATAAATGCATTCAACAATCTTCCGAAGTATTTTATTATAACATTTATATGCTTTAATTCTAGAAGAGTAACCAAGAAATATTCCTTGATCTACTCTAAGTTCAAACTTACCAAGTTTTTCATCATTTTTCTTGATAAAATATTTGCTTCCAAAAACTCTAAAATTCTTTACATTTGGAAGATTACCAAAACAGAGCTCATAAGGAGTTTTATCACTATTCACACGAACATGAGCCTTGTTAAGAATATTTACTACAGTATGTGCTGCTTCTCCCCAAAAGGTATCAGGTGTTCTAGAATAATCAAGCATAGCACTGGTCATTTTTTGTAATGTCCTATTCATTATTTCTGCCATGCCATTTTGTTGTAAGGTTCTAGTTAGAGAAAAATGTCTTTTTATGCCATGTTGTTCACATAAATAAAAGAATTCATCTGATATACATTCCCCTCCTCAGTCAGATCTAAGACATTTTATTTTTAGAGCTAATTCGTTTTCAACCAGGTCTTTGAAGATTTGAAAATTTTCAAATGCTTCATATTTGTGTTTTAGTCTCCCAATCCACCACATTCTAGAGAAGTCATCAATAAATAGAATATAGTATTGTTCTCCACGGGTCACTTTTTCCTCATAGGTCCACATAAGTCAGTATGTATGAGTTCAAGAGGCTTACTTTCTGATCCTTCTTTGGCATTGAATTTCACTTTGGTTTCCCTACCAAATTTGCAAGATTTTCATATGATATTTTGAGGCAGAGTGATGCTAGGAAGATCACGAACAAATTTGAGTCTACTAGATTTGTAGATTTGAGAGAAGCTCAAGTGCTCCAATATTCTATTCCATAACCAATTTTCTAAAGATTTAGCCAAATAACATTGTTCTTTTCAATCTTTCAATACATACAAATGTCTTGGTGTTCTAGTTCCTTTTATTACTGTTTTTCCTGTGTCAAGTTCACGTACCACACATTCTTTGGATCTAAAGACAACTTCATTTCTTTGATAACACATTTGAATTACACTCAACAAGTTATGTTTTAATCCATCCACATACATAACATAGTTAGCTTTTACCTTTTATTTTAAAAAAACAAAATCTTTTCCTTTAATGACAACAGGAGTATCATTTCCAAAGGTGACATTCTTTTCCTTTTCTAGAGCACTGTATAAAACGAGTTTATTTTTATCACCTGTCATGTGTTTTGAACATCCACTATCAATGTACCATTGATTTTCTTCCCCTTCTACAAATAAGGCTATGCCACAATTCTCAACCTGAAATTCCTTCTTTCTCCATACATTGGAATTTGAATGTACATGCTCTTTTGGTTGAAGTTTGCTGATGCATTCAGATTCTCCATGACCAAAGTTATAGCAATAAGCACATTCAATTTCATTTCGAAGAGGAGAAAAGTTGTTATAAGTATTCTTCTTTATTCCAGTCTCATTTCTTTTCTTTCTTGCTTCTCTAGTCATGATGGTTTTGTATGCAACACATTGAACAACTTTATGACCAAAATTATGACATGAGAAACATTTCCCATTAAAGAAGAAATTTTTGTGATCATGAAACCTTCTATTTGTGTTTACCTGCTGATTGGTAATTCTTTGATTGATATTTCTGCTATTTTTCTTTGTACTGAAGTGGTCATGATTTACCTGTGGAGTTTCTTTGTTCTCTTGCTGAGTGACGGAATGTTGTAGGTTGGCTTTAGCTGCATTTAGATAGCTACTTGGTGCTAAATACTGAGAGGATTATTCGATATATCCAAGACCTGTCTTTACAAAAGGAGAGCATTGAACCTTGATAATTTCATCTAAGGTTTCAATTCCTTTAGAAAATCTAAGATTTAAAGTTTTCTCTTTCTCAATTTCCTTTCATAGACTTACTATTTCACATTCTAATTTCTCATTGTGCTTCTCCTTTTCTGTAAGCTAATTCTTTAGAGTATATATGGAAATTTTGTTTTATTCCAAACATATTTTGAGCTGATTAATTTCTTCAAGAAAATCATTTTCTTCTAGAGCATCCATAAAGGTATCTTTAGCCTCACTAGAGTCACTTTCAAAAGCCATGAGTAGTCTAACATCTTGATCAGATTCTCCTTCTTCACCATTTAATAGCCCATCACTATCTTCATGAGTATAATATTTTTTTATATTGATAGCTTGATTCTTATTTCCTTTTTCCACTTCCTTTCCTTTTTCATGTTTTTCTGTATGGGGACACTTAGCAGCATAATGGCAAACTCTTCCACAAGTAAATAATTTAAAAGGAAGCTTACCTCTGAAACTTCCAATGCCAAGTTGTATCTTCTTTAAAAAATTCATCTCTTTTTCTTCTGAAACATACCCTGATCCTTCTTGTTCTTCTACTTCTTTTCCTTTTGTAGCAGCTCTAAAGACTTCTTCTTTGACTTCAAATGGACCTCCTTTTCTCATTTCACAAGTATTCCAAATACCATGAAGTTGAACAATAGTAAGATTTTGTAGATCCTACTTCTCTTGAATAGCAGACACTTTTGACTGGAATTTGGGAGTTAGAGATCTTAAAACCTTTTCTACCAGAGTAGTGTCAATTATTGTTTCACCCAGATTTCTCATACAATTTACAATATCATCTAGACATAAAAAGAAACTGACAATGCTTTCGTCATTATGCATCCTAAGATTTTCATATTGAATTCTGAGAGTTTGGATTTTAGCACTTTTTACCTTGGTATCACCTTCATAGCTTAGAATGATTTTGTCCCATATTTCCTTTGATGTATTCAACTGCATGACTTTGAAAAATTCTGATTCAGTGAGACTTCCCAATAATGCATTGACCGCCTTTACATTGGTTTCATATTTCTTTCTTTCTAGTACATCTGTTGGAACTGATGTTGGATATTGATAACCTCCTTCAACTATAGCCCATACATCTGATCCAAGATACTGAAGATAGGATCTTGTCCTTGTCTTCCAGAAGATTAAATTGTTTCCATTGAAGAGACGAGGCTTGATAGATGTTTTCCCATCTTGATTACTTATCTTATTTGATCTTCCTTCTAGCGATTAAGCTTCTTCAAAAGGACCTACTCTGATACCAATAGTTGGGAAAAATACCGAGGAGGGGGGGGGGGGACGGGTTGAATTAGTATTTACAGCTTACTAAAAATATTTTAACTTTCTCTTTACAGAATTCTATACGCGACTTTGATGAACCCAACTAACGTATACACACGCATATAATAAAATAAACTAGTGTATACTGATATAATTTTGCAGATTAGAAAGACTTTTTAGGAACAATATTTAAGTCAGTTTACTAGTCATGCATCAGTTATATAATCAATAATTAAATGTAGTAACAACAGTATAAATCATCACACAAGAGAAACATACATGAACACCAATATTTAATGTGGAAACCCAATTCGAGAGAAAACCATTGTTGCTATCGTCTTTGTCTTCAATATTTATTATATAGAAAACTGTTTACAATATTGTACTTGTGCAGACTCATATCAGTATGCAGGCATCTACCCACAGAAGGCTACAACCTTCTTTCATTTTCCAGCTACTACTAGAAGGGAGCTACAACCCCCTAATCTAATTTACCAACCACTACTAGAAGGTAGCTTCAACCCCCTAATCAAAACAGTAGCTTCTATTGGTAGGAAGCTTCTACTTCCATATTGAAGGCTTCAACCCTCAAAACCACTACAAACCATGTTTCATCAATTTTCATACTGGATAAAAAAAAATCAACGTAAATCTTCATAAACATAAAAAACCATAAACTTAACCCAATACTTCAATCAGAACAATGAGACCACTGTAACCAGAACTCAGAAATAACCCACACTTCAGAATAATTATGCAGATACAAACTCAACCCTAAACATTCATCAACATAAAATGCATATGCTACTTCGCTTCATTAAACCCGTGTGTATACGTGCTTTCCTTCACACCAACATGCATATAGCTCTGTGAATATTGTTTTTCAGAATGTAATCAGTCTCAGATCCAAATCTGAGGTTTTCAGTCAGATATATTTAGAAATGCAGAACTCTTCATCAATTAGTTACCATCAACCGTGTTTATTCTCTCATTGATCAGATTTGAACATAATCAACTTAGCAGCATATACAGTATTAAGACAACCCATATCTATAAGAAGACTTCATTGACAAATAGCAGGAAAATAGCGAGAATAACATAAAAACATCTGCAATAAGCTTCAGAAAACCCTAACTTCCATATGCGCCTTTTCTGAAGAAAACCCGCGTATTTACACGCTTTTACTAAGATGAACTAGCTTATAGATATGTAAATATAAACTTTGCAGAATTAACCAAATCCATATAACTTACCTAGATTTCTTCACTTGAATTCAACAAACTTGCGCCAAGTCATAGATCTAATCATCTCTTCAATGGATCACACAAGAGCATAGTCATTTTAGATCTAGAGATCCTGAACCATTATTGTATCTATGGGTGCATCATAGATTTAGATCCATCAATTAAAACAGAGTTCATACCATGCAGATCTACCTTAGAGAAATTTATTCAATTACAACCCTTACTCACGCACACCTTGCACTATGAACTTCTTCTCCTTATATAGATTTTTCCTTTACCAATACTGTGAGTCAAAACCACACAATTGTTGATGGTATTCTTGGACAAAATCAAATGGAGAATACAGTGCTCAATACTGTGGGCTAATACCATGGTAATGCCTCTTGGTATCATAATTTTAGAGCGCAAAAGGCATATGTGACTTGGATCGTTCGTATCTGCATGTACATGCAACTTCTCTTCATAAAAAAAGTGTATATACTAATTTTGAATGTATATGTGGGTTGCATTCATAAAATTAGCATATACATTGCCTCCATACACAGGTTGCCTTCATCAAACCTGTGTATACATTGAGAAATATTTCCCGTAACATTTCTCTTGCACTTACTGGAATTCCTTTCTCTGTCACATCTGAAATTACCTGTAGAAACATCATTTTTACATCTTTAACACATAGGTTTCTTACCAAAAGGGAACTCATCAAGTAGGTTTCCATCAAGAACAAATTCATCAAGTAGGTTGCCATCAAGGACAACATATTGCAACATATTGGCAACACATCAGATAAATTGGGAATCCTGACAAGAACTTATGAAGTAGCCTAATAGAGTGGAAAAACCTTAAGGAAAAAATATGTAAATGATAGGAAACCTAAAGGAGTAAGTTAAAAGGAAATTACGGATAAGGTGTGAATTAAGAAAAAATGGAGTGTTGAAGATTTCTTAAATTCCACTTGTTGCTTAAGAGTTTCAAAATAATCCTTGAGGATATGTGTTGGTATTGTACATTCCTATTTATATCCTCATCCTCTTATCATTACATGGATGGATATAGAATTATGAAGAAGAACCTGAGAGCATTGTAAAATGGAACTGGGAAAAAAATATAAGCATGAGAGTGAGAAATATGGTTGTTTTTTTGTACTTAAGTGGGCATGATAGATGTGTATTTAATACAATGGGATTAATTATTGATTCCTCTTTGTAAACAATATGTGTTGGTATTGCAAATTCCTATTTATATCCTCATACTCTTATCATTACATGGAGGGATATAGAATTATGAAGAAGAACCTCAAGAATGAATTTGACTAGAGCATTGTAAAATGGAACTGGAAAAAAAATATAAGCATGAGAGTGAGAAAGATGGTAGTTTTTTTGCACTTAAGTGGGCATGATATATGTATATTTAATACAATGGGATTAATTATTGGTTCCTCTTTGAAAACAATATGTGTTGGTATTGTAAATTCCTATTTATATCCTCATACTCTTATCAGTACATGGAGGGATATAGAATTATGAAGAAGAACCTCAAGAATGAATTTGACTAGAGCATTGTAAAATGGTACTGGAAAAAATAAATAAAAGCATGAGTGAGAAAGATGGTAGTTTTTTTGCACATAAGTTGGCATGATATATGTGTATTTAATACAATGGGATTAATTATTGATTCCTCTTTGAAAACAATATGAAAGAAAAGAAAGGGAAATTTCATATTTTTAATTTTGCATACAATAATGCTCATGTCACTTGATATAGTTATGAATGAATGTACAAAGAGAATCCATGATATTTTTGTGAAGCTACATCTATGTTACTAGCCTTGTTGATGCATGTGAATAGTTTTGATGGGTGCAAGGGAAATGCATGAAGCACAACATGTTTACGATGAATGAAAATGTGCTAAGGAAGGAGAATGAAGAAAATTCAAGGTTATGTGTGGCTTAGAGTGAAGGCATCTCTCACAATAAAATTGAAATGGGTATAGGAACGAAAAATAAGAGGAATTTTTCTTTCTGTCTTAAATAATATGGATTTGAAAGAACATCGAGGACGATGTTTTCTAAAAAATCGGGAGAGATGTAACACCCCTATTACTCTACCTTGTTAGCTAGACACTAATTTTAGACTTTAGACTATTATTGGATGTAATGGAAAATGAGGCCATGATAAGACTTAGGTCATGATGTAATTGTATTATTATATTGAATCAATAAATAAATTATTGCGAATAATCAGGAAGAAAATTAGAGCGTTTGAGACTTCTTGTCATATTAGAAAGGAAGGAGTGGTGGTCAATTTCATACGATGGACCTTCCCTAAATTTTTTCCTAAAACTATTTAGGAGAAAAAGAAAATAAAATCAACAAAATGGGAGAGAAAAATTATGTTGATCACTTAGTTGGAGAGAAACACTAAGTGTGGTGGGATAAAGCACTACGAGAGAGAAAAAAAAGATTTAAATAGAAAGAAAGTCTCTTTTTGAGAAAAACTAGAACAAAAAGTCTAGGTAAGAAGGTTGGAAAACCTTAAAAGTGGGACACTGCTAAAAAAATTGCAGGGAAGAATAATCTATAAAGATATACCACTCAGGAGTAAAAGGGCGACTCTGAATGGTAAGAATATCTAAGATTAGAGGGGAACTGATGGACTTAGTTCATCATTGGGATCAACATACTTTTTTCTTGAGTATTCCACAAATAGAATGGTTAGCCAAAGGTTATGTATAATTTCTCCCTGTTATTTATTTAGTTCAATTATGTGTCAAAGAAGTAAAAGGGTAGATAATATGCATGCCTTTATATATGTTCATATAGTAAAAATTTTCATGTAGGAATGTATATTTAATTCATGTTATTACTCTTTTACTATTGAGTGTATATATTTGCATGTTAAAGAATTTGTCTAAGGAAAATATTAACGGTAAGAGGCATATGACTTAAGTTTTGTTTTGAATACAAAAGTATGAGATTGTATGTATAAAACATAAACGTATAAGTATAAACTAAACAATCTACCAATGAGTATCAATTGCACATTATATAAATTTGGTAGAAAAGTATTTAAGTGAATTCCAAAAAAAGGGGAAGGAAGACCATAATAAGGAAATAACACTTCTAGGTTAACACAATATAGGATTCAAAAGGAGATAGTAACAAAATTACATGCTCATAAATGCTTGAACTGGAAGATAAGGAGGAAATACATAGGAACTAAATTATCTTCCTTTTCCAAATGTGATTTTTTATAAAATTGTGAAACCTCTATATAGAATAACATATTTTTATACCTATAAATCTACTAGAATTATTTTGTCAATCAGATCAGTATGCATATGTTCCACATAAAGTTAGATTTAATTCAGAGTTTAAATTTCTCTCTTTTGTATTGTTCTCTAGTTAATAATTATACGTGCCTATACAAGGAAGGGAATGGTAGATATGGAGCTAATTCTAGTAACAAAAATTTGAAACAATTATTGAAATTTTACATAAAGAAAGGATGATTGGGATGTATGGATAATTAGGATATTTCCTATCGATTAATAAAATTTCTATACATTTGAACAACAAAAGTAGGAATGGTTTTAGATACTCTATAAAATGAATTATATGCTTTCATTAAGGTTAAAGAAATTCCCAATAGCATGTTAAAAAAAGATCAACACAATCTTGCGCTTTTGGACACAGATTGCGTGAAATATTTTAACTGAAATGTCATTATATGATCATGTAAAAACTTAATTGATAGTTTTTTAGGGTTTAAATGTTATATAGCTCGAAATATTAAGCATCGAAATTAAAGTAATTAACTAGACCGAAATTTGAGACAGTTTCGATTAGATTAGAAGTTATGGTCGAGTACCTCAATGGACATGTCAAATAGCATAGCTAACTCTCGATTATGTCAAAAATTGCAGATATGTATATAGGGATTTTTGTTTAGTTTTTACTCTTTAAAAAATATATCACATGGAGTCATTAATATACTTTCTAGAGCTTTTGACTATATAATAGTTTCCTTGCAGTGTTAGGAATGTCCATTGTTATAATTACTTGGAGAAATGAACAAGAACACAATTTTTAGTTCGATTGGTTTCCCTTATCTCCGTTGCTTAGTGAAGTTGAGCTCGATATGCTCATGGGATAGACATGAAATTTTACATGTTAAAGAAACAAAGATATTTTTACGCAATTAAACTCAGTTCAAACCATGGAATAAGTGTCTAATAAGTGTTGGAATGATCGACCAGTAGGTTTAATCAGAAAAAAGAGTAGAGCATGCTAAAGTACTGGAATGAGTAATCAAAGAATAATCATAAAATAAAATAAAAAATGAACATTTATTTCAAGATGGAATTTTAGTCCATATATTCTAAGTTTTTATACTCTTGTTATTATGAAAAAATAATTTCTAATAGCATGAATATATAGCTACTCTTGAAAATTTCCGAATATTTTAAGCAATATATAGGTTGGGTAGTAAAGAAGAAGTAAATCAAACTCAATTTTAGTCTCTATGCTGGTACCAATAACCTAACATACATCATCAATTATAGATAACACCATATAGTCATGTAGGATTTGGTAATTCATAATGCATAAGAGAAATTTAATGACAACAATACCCTGCTGCCATAATTCATAAATAAAATTTAATCAAAGAGAAGTTTATATAAGTTAAACTAACTCAGATATTGCGCTTATACATTTACAAAATGGCATATATTATTTGGTTATAGTTTGGGGTAACCCAATTTTAAACATATAAATGGCAGAATGAAAGCCATAGTAATAAAAATCAACATTTACTTTATCTTTCCAAACCACTGCATATAACCCTAGCTAAAGAAGAAGAAAAAACAGAGAAATATAAAAGGTTGCACTCAGAATTAAGTTTCAGAATCCATGACCAAGGTTTCAGATTTTAACTTTCGACATAAACCTTATGACGTATGAATGTTCGAAAGGAACCATACCTATACATCCACGTGGGTAGAGTCAAGATCTTGAAAACCTATATGGAAACATTTGTAGAATGAGAGTAACAACCTTGACGAAGAATTATACCTGTCAAAATACATGGGAACGTTAGCCAATAGTCATAAAATAATTGGTCAAAATAAATAGGGAGGGAGAAATGAAAAACAAATAGAAATGGGTGTTACCTAAACAAAGAGTGCAACCTTATCCATTTTCCACCTCAGTAATACAAGAGAAACAATGGTTAATACCAAATTTGAATGGGGGGATCAAAATTTAAAATGGAGCTCTAGTAAAATAGTAACTTGAATAATAACCGTAGGCACCAGAACAGTCTCGAGGGTACCCCCTTAAAATCTAAAAATAAAATACGAGGGTCGCCCAGCTCCAGGGGAAAAGATTCTAACCTGCCAACATTCCACTCTATTGTAATGTTGATGAACCAAAAAAACGTACTAATCGCTCCCACCAATCAGTATTAGAAGCCAAATCACTTTGAAATTTCTAACCAATTATTATCATATGCAGGGAACAAACATAAAACCAGAGGGAAACTAGAAATATAATCATTAAAACACTTGAAGAAATATAATTACCATTTTCTTATTGTTGTTGTTGATCTCCAAGGAAGAGCGGTGTGCATTTTTACTATGAATGCAGTGGAAAAAACTAGCTGCCGAAGTGACTGCCATCTTCCAGAATGGAACCAGATAGATAAGCACATATTCCGACAATAGCTACAGTCATGTTGAGACAAATGATTCTGAAAATGGATTTAGTGTTTTAATAATCCACACCCTCCATTAGATAAGACACGAGAACATCCTCATAGTTCGTATAAGGTGATCTGACAAATCTGGGAAGAGTACATGGGGTTAGATACGTGGTAACCGACGGCGAGCCTTATTTCAGCGGCTATCCGCCCATTAATGCGCCCAGGGGTGGAATGGCCACCGCACGATGATCTAAGGTTTTAATTTAACGGCGGCCATTCCACCCCTGGGCGCATTAATGAGCGGATAGCAGCTTAAATAAGGCTCCCCGTGACGGACCATTCTCTGAATACAATGTTTATAATCACATAACCCCTATCCATGGTAATTTTTATTAAGCCTCATTAAATTTATCAAGGTTGGTAATAGGTATGCCGTGAGTTAGCATCGCCGTAGAACCATAGGAAATTTTGATTAGATAGTTATGAAGAAATATGAGTGTGATAATACACTAATTAGCTTTCGAAGAAGAAGTGCTAAGTTACCATATAGTTATATTAGTAGTGAATAATAATAATAAGGGCATTAAACCAAAGAATAGAAATGATAACATCGCGTTAATGGTTTAGAGGGTAAAAGACAATATATGACAAGTCCTTTTACGTGAGTCGTACTAATTTATATGCAACAATAGGTGTGCCATCCACTAGTACTCAGGTTTGATGCAGCCAAGTGATGTGCACATGAATCTTGGCGAGTTGGCTTAAGGAGATTGGATATTCAACTCCCCAGGTGTACCAACTACTATCTACTATGGTTTAGCGAGAAGAGGAGAAATTAATTTCATTATGTTGATATTGAATATGCATTGATAGTATCATTTCCTGAAGGTTACCTTAGAAACCGAAAATAAAAATTATGCAATGAGAAATTTCCAGACTAGGCACCCACAACAGACTAATTAAATCCTATTTTATGCAAAGATGTTTAACAAACCAGATTAGTGTAAAAAATAAATATTATATTAGTATAAATATAATTTGGGAACACTAGGGTCGGTGATGGCTAGATGGTTAAACTATGTTCACACTATAATAATCCTCCTTGATAAAATAAAGTTATAGCCAATGTGAAACGTAGGGGATATGAGGGTTAATTATTTATTAAGATTATTACCCTTATTATGGGCCTCGTTACTTCCTACATTGAAGAAAACATAAAAAAAATACAAGGTGACTATAAATTTCCATAAATGATTAGTGGAAAAATAAATTTTCTCACCATCAACAATAGATGTAATGATTTTTATAAGTAAAAACTAAGAAGGAAATAAAAATTTAGTAGAGAGGTAAGTGACAAATCCAAACCCAGTGGAAGCACTCACCTCCTTCTTCAACTTCCTGTGGAACTCTATTTCATATAATTTTCAAACTAGATCCACTATCATCATTTATGGTTATCAATAATTAAATTATAAGTATTATCATCGATAACTTTCAATATCTAACATTGCCTAATCTACAACCACAATCACTGTAACTACAATCACAAGCATAACCTGTGACCACTACCATTGTAATAATAATAACAAAAAATAATATAAAGAATGTTTTCTATCTATCGTATTGCTACATATACTTTGATCCAACCATTTCATCAATCTAGTCAGTCAAAATCCTTTTCAAAACCTATTTTCATCCTGTATCCAAAACAACCACAACTTGGTCATACACCCTCAAAACATTCTAAAGTGATTTTGATAATCAAATAAATGTAAAAACTGATTTCAAAGCCTTTAGAGGAATCCACCACTAATCCGTGATCACCATGCATCTTATGAAATCAAATATCTACCAATATTGACCTCATAAATTCATAAAAACCATACATAAATATCTATTAAATTTAATATTATACAATTTGGTCCTTTTCAAGTGTTGTTCTACAAAGAGATTAAGCTCCAACACAAATGCTACAAAATGCAGATTGTAGGTCTACTAAATGTTTGACAAAATGACTACGTGGGCAAGAAAATAAAAAATAAAATGTTGACCTGCTAATTGTTGAGAGATTCAAACTAGGATCTTGGTGAGCACTATACATGCCTTTTCCAATCAACTTGTGATATGTAGCTTGAAACATGTTCCCTATGAAATATTGTTCTTTATATAAAAATTTGTGCATTTTCAGCTATGCACAATCACTGATGTGACTATAAAATGACATATGATAGGGTGGAAAAGATCCAATGCATGTTGCTCTCAACTCAACGTCCAACATAACACTCCAATGTGTGATACAAGAGGCCAAGTTGCAGGAATCATTATATGTGGATTTGTATTGAAATCAAATATATATATATATTTATATGATGCATCAATTCATATATCCAATATGTCATGCCATTATTGTAATTTATTTGTCACTCTATATAATCAATCCTACCTATTTGAAACTATATCCAATGTGGTACTCATAACATAATGAATTGTTTTAATATGTGACCCAAAAAAAAACCATGCTTTGAAGCTACATTATATTGATCTCATCCTCCACAGTTTATAATAGCTTATAACTTCATCCTTTAAACATTTCCACCATATATAATTGGCTTCTAAACACAAATAGATTGGTCGCGACATAGAGCTATCTATTTGATTTTTGTCTTTGCTAGAATCATACCTCTTACAAAATTTGAAATCAGAACAAACAATTGCAATCAAAATTCCATTAGTAATGACCTTAGACCATTTTATTCCATAGTCAGAATACCTCCGTAAAATATAACCAATCCTCACTAGATTAACTCTACCTCGTCTCATTGATACATGTATCCAATCCTTTGACTATAGACTAGTGAGAGTTATTGCATCAAAATTAAAATTCCTACTCTGAGCTCTTGGTTATGTTGTATATATAATGTATTGATGATCCTGGGATATGGATGGTTGACAATAAAACAATGCTTGACATCTAAATGTAAGTATATAATAGACAAATGCACCTAGAAACCCAATGTTATAGCTCATTAACAATGGTCATCATATGACCGTGCCTATTAGAATGAATTATTAATGCAAGTGTATGAAAAGAGATAAATTTATCTACACATGAAAAACATCCCTAACAACAAATACGGTTGTCTAACTTCCTTATATCTAAAATAGATAGTTGAAACAAATGCAATAGAAAGCAAGATCTAGGGAGTAAAATGAAATAGGAGTTTCTCCAAATATCCAATGGAGAAGACAAGATATATAAATAATTTTATATTATGTTAACAACTGGGAATGGAACAAAGAATGATGTTACCAGTCCCCCTCAATGTGATGGGTTCTTGGTTGTCCTCAATGGTTCAGATCCAAAGTTTCTCTCTCTCAATGGTGTAGAAAATCCAAGATGTGTTGAACCAAATGGGAGCTCAAGAAGCAACATAGTAAAAGTAATCAAAGTATGAAAATGACAAAGGATCAAAGTCTGACCATGATAAAAGGGTGAAAGGTCAATAATGAATGGAAAACCCTCCTATGTATAACAAAATATTGAATTATCCTTGATAATGGTGCATAGTAAAATATTATTAACCGAGATCTAGATCTAACTGCTTAGAATATTTTATTATATTTTGTTGGAGGGAAAAGGAATTTAAATTGGTTAAATCCATTTATTTAGAAATAATAAACAAATAAATTATTTATTTATCATTTCAAGGATGGGGTTAAAGAATAATTTAACAAATAATGATTTATTTTATTATTCCTAAATGATTTAGTCAAATTTAACAAGGCATATTAATTAAATAATGATTTAATAAATTATTCCTAGAGAATAATAAGATAAATAATGATTTATCTAATTATTGCTCATTAATTGGGGTAAATATGACCAAGAATATTATTTAAATAGTGGTTTAATTAATTATTCCTAGAGGAAAATAAAATAAATAAGGATTTACCTAATTATTCCTCATGGGGTTTCCTGTTTAGAGCAGAAATAACTTAACAAGCTATGGCTTATTAAATTATTCCTTATAGTGAAAGAAATTTTACTATGGTAAAATTGGTCTTACATGGTGTATTTCAGTCCATCTAATTATAAATGGTTTGATGACAAAAAATTTGTGTAACATATTGCCTCCCAATGTGAAAGCATTAGAAGATAATCATATGACCGAAGTACGTTGTAAGAACACGATAACTTGACATCAAAGGGAATTCATAGAGAGAGAGATACATAGAAGAAGTGAAGCGAGAGAGGAAAATAACCTGAGGGGGCGAGACCTAAAAATGATATAAGTCTCCTTTAATGTTTGGGTACCTGTTCTTGTTAGGGCTGGGGATGCATACCTATGCCCGATGAGATGAGAAAATACAAAGAATAATGGTGCACCCAAAAAAATGAGACTGAGCTATAAATTACAAGATATGCTGGCATAAAATGGGCTAGAGAAAAATATAATGGATCCCACATACATACTCCACCTAGGACAACAATGAGGACTGAATACAATAATATCTTAGTACATGAGATATAATAAAAACAAGATAAGCCCTAATAACAAGGAAAGGGCTCTAAAAATATGAATGGATCATCTAAGTGATACATGCATGCTATAGGTGATGCAAGCAGTTGGGGCCGAACCCATCAAATATGTGGAGCTGCATCTGGGGTTGTAGCATAAAATGAGGTCCTACGTGCATGTGGGAGGCTACCTGAAGGGCCACCCCCTCATGAGGTCTAAAATGTCTCGCACACACCTAGGAATCAGTGGATCAATCTGTTGGATCAATGAAATATCAAGTATACGAATCCCAATCATACTGAAGTGGAGCGGATGGGAAACAATCAAGTAAAAGGGTAATAAGGAGTCCCTTTGCCGGATCCGAGGAACAGAACAAGAATGGAAGATGGAACCAAGATACACAACCATCTAGACCTGTCTTCTGGAATGAATGTGCTGGTGGTGATAGAAGGAGGTCCACTATAGGTGAGGCAACGAGAAATAATCAACTAAGGCATGAGAGATAATAGAATATCGACTAATGGAATTACAACAAGGATGATAATCGAATGAGGAATACTGAGTAGAAAATCGATGACTTCCCTTGTCAGAGCATAAAATGCATGGATGACCTAACAACAACTGACTCGACTCCTTAGGGGATGGGGGACAGTGGGACTAGAGGCCAAAATGGGCTACATAATAGAGGGAAAAGGCATGAATGGATGGAATACTATAACAAGAGGAAAATGGACTTAGGATAGACTCCATGAGTGTGATGATGACTCAACTGGGATTCTCTGATCAAGGGCGACTCGATGATGCTGCCACATAGAATAGGCCTGTGGGGACCATAAAAACATGAACTAAGATGGTTACTCATGACAAAAAATGACACACGCATCGACAAGTATGAAGGCAAAGTGGTTTCCCAAGTACAAGTGGCGCAAGTGCAGAAATTAAACCTTGAGAGGTAGCGAAGTGACCCTTCTTGGAAAAATGGCTTCTAGATGAAGTATCAAATCCCTAAAAACAAAAGGATACTCATTTTAGAGCTTGGTGAGATATTTCAACGGTGTTGATGGTTCGTTAAACTGACCTACGATTTGGTCGCAATTGGTGAAATAAAAATTAGGTTTTCTCTTTTAATAGGGTGATTTCCCTTCAATTAGGTTCATTGGCTAGTAAAGCTATGGTGAATGTGGAGAGGAGAAGATGGCCCTAAATATTTCGGCATTCGTAGCAGAAAAACCAACCATTGGAATCAATATCTATTAGTTGCAAGTAGGTGGCCTAACCTTACACTTCAGTTTCAGTGGTTTATAATGTCATATTAGGTGCCCAAAGCCCTGGAACAGAACTCTGCCCTCTTCACGGTCGGCTCGCACTTCTTGGGAATTTTTCTGAAAGCTGGGTCGTATTTTTCAGAGGGAAAAACTGAAACCTCGCAGGTATAGAGCTGGGAAAATATGAGCTATGGAAACATTTGGTTTTTTCCTGTTTTTGGCTTGGAACTAGGGCTTAATGTTTTTTATGCAGTTTCTCTTCTTATGATTGACAAATTTTTGGGTTTGTGCAGGTATGGTAAATTTAAAGATCAACTGGAAAGAGAGATATTTGCATGTGCTTCATTTTGAGATCCACGGGGATCAAGTGGTCAGAGGCGCACTCGCAAGGTATGGGGTTCTCAAGTTGGTTGAGAATTCGTTGATGAGGGAAGGGGATTCCCTGTTATCGAGGATAGTGAGCTACTGGGATCCAGACCTAGAGGTCTTTATCATGCATGGGCACCAGATCAAGCTGACTATTCAAGATATCTATTTCCTGACCGGTCTCTTGCCATTGGGGGTGGTAGGAAATATCCAACCAGTATTAACATGGGGATGGAATATATCTGAGTTCGTGGAATGCCATTGTCGACCAGATGTCCATGTCAAAGGCACGGCTATACCAATCAGAGATCTAGAGAGGCTAGAGACTCAGGCTATTTCCACAGTAGTGTTATAGATCCTGGGCAACCAGACATTCCAGCGGATCAATAGAGATCAGATGATGCTGGTTGAGAGTGTGTCGAGCACAACCTACCATAGGTGGTCCGAGATGATGTTGGCGTCATTGAAATGACAATTGTCACTATGAAAGCAACAAGTGAACCATTACTATGCTTTTTGGTACAGTATTGTGCTCATTGTTCCTTGAGAAGATCCCTACACTTCGACCTCACATGCAGACCCAGGATGGGGTCCCGTGAGAGCCCAGGATGCGTCATTGGGGGCAACTACCGTAGAAAGGAGGAGGTGGGGGAGTTAGATGAGTGTTTCGACCCGAGTTCTTTGCACATTGGGACCAGATGTCGTTGTATATAGATGAATATCCATACAGTGGAATGAACTATCAGGGGGACCCGGACTTGCCACTTCCGCCCAGTCGAGCATGGGGACAAGATGGTAAGGGACAAGTTGTTATATTTTATGGTGCATTTAAAGTTTTTAGAATTATGTATGTGGTAGTTATTCATTGCTTTTGGTATTTAGATATAGTACCGGTGAAACTTTCTAGGTATATGGGACTACCCATAGCGACAGGGGCTGCAGAGTCTACCACAGCTAGAGGAGTTGATAGAGCAAATTTAGAGGCACTACTGGAGGATGTCCACTGCAGATGCGAGCTAGTGATGATCGGAGTATCAGAGCATGGCTAGCATGATCTGGATGACCGTTACATTGAGGCATGTGCTGGGCTACCCTCGGAGTGGCGAGGGGTCATGCGGCGCATGGCAATGGTCGGACAGGGTATGCAGGATCTGCAGGCTGCAGGAGTCGAACCATTGGCTTGGGACCTTCCAGAGAGTGATTATATGTGGGGTCATGTGGTGCCCCTAGTTTTTTATTTTGGTCATGTCAAATGTATTAGAGTAGAGGACTCCAAAACTTTTATGATTTTATGGACACATATTATGAATATGCATATTTTTATATATGACGAGTATATGGTTCACCATTTTTTTATGATTATTGTCTTGTGTTAAATGCATGTGATAAGTGCCAATCTAGAATATTTTTTTCAATGCTATCCACATAGTGATTCTCGGCTCTAGGTACAAGACTGAATGTAATTATTTCCAATTAACGCGCTAAGAACTTCAATAGCAAATATCTTCTAAAAAGGACATGGTTATTCACACGATATACACCATTCAATTGCATGGCAAGTAGCAGGGAATCTAAACGAACATGAAGATGAAGGATGTGATGTTCAAGGGAATCCACTAACAGACATATCACTGCATCATATTCGTCCTGGTTATTGGTGGCAGATCCCTAAATAGCTTGGTGTAAGCCTCAATTTCTTCTAGGGTACAATGTACCCCCAAGGTGATTTTTTATTCTATAACTGGTTTATCAGAAATGTTAATTTTAATGGTAGGAGAGATATTGGCCATATTTCCTCCTTCAAAAGCATCAAGTGTAGGAATCAGATTTCTAAACGAATCAACCTCATTGGAGATGTAGTCTTTAGACTCCACAACATATTGTTCATTGAACTGTTGTGGAAGGAAATATGCATGGTGTTGTATATCATCCCAAGGAAAGTCAGGGGTGGTCATGGCTTCAATAATGTGTTCATTGGAATGGAAGATGGGAGGCCACTAGAGTCCCCAATTATTAGAATTAATTCTTAATGCAAGTGTACGAAAAGATATCACTTAAGTTGCACATGACAAATGACCCTAACAAAAAACATGGTTTTCTAGCTTCCTTAGATCTGCAATAGATAGTCGAAACAAATGCAACATAAACTCATATCTATGCAGTAAAATTAGCTAAACAGTAAAATGAAATAAGAGTTTCTCCAAATATCCAATGGGCAAGACAAGATATATAAATAATTTTATATTATGTTAACACCTGGGAAGAGAACAAAGAATGATGTTACTATTCCCCCTCAATGGGATGAGTTCTTGGTTGTCCTCAACACTTTAGATCCAAAGTTTCTCTCTCTCAATGGTGTAGAAAACCCAAGACGTGTTGAACCCAATGGGAGCTCAAGACGAAAAAATAAAAGTAATCAAAGTATGACAAAGAAAAAGGATTAAAGTACGACCATGATAAAAGGATAAAAGTTCAATAATGAATGGAAAACCCTCCTATTTATAACAAAATATTGAGTTATCCTTGATAATGATGCATAATAAAATATTATTAACCAAGATCTAGATCTAACTGCTTGGAATATTTTATTATATTTTGTTGGAGGGAAAAGGAATGTAAATTTGTTAAATCCATTTATTTAGAAACAATAAAGAAATAAATTATTTATTTAGCATTTCAAGGACGGGGTTAAGGAACAATTTAACAAATAATGATTTGTCTAATTATTTCTCATTAATTGGGTTAAATATGAACAAGAATATTATTTAAACAACGGTTTAATTAATTATTCCTAGAGAAAAATCAAATAAATAAGGATTTGTTTAATTATTCCTCACGGGGTTTCCCGTTTAGACCATAAATAACTTAATAAACTATGGTTTATTAAATTATTCCTTATAGTGAAAGTAATTTTACTATGGTAAAATTGGTCTTACATGGTGTATTTCGGTCCAATGTCTAATTGTAAATGGTTATATGACCAAAAATTTGTGTAACATTGCCTCAAACATCTAAATCTATTTAAACCATTTTCCCACACCATATGGCCAAGCCGATGTATATTTCTTCATCTCTAGAAAACCATATGATTGTGACCATATGAACGAGACCTTAGGGTCATTGGTTGTTTGATGATGATTCCATCATGATGACATTGAGCCATGTGATAGCCCATGAGGGCTACACAGTGTCACTTATTTTCAACCCTTTGACCAACCAAAAGGTTCCAAATAAGACTTCCACATGGAAAATCCTAGTTTCTCCACATCACTTAGCTAACATCATCAGATGATATGTCATGACATGCTATTTCCATTTCAACCACTTTTATGATTCATTTGACATATAAGGTAATTATGTTGCAATCATATATTTCCTATCAAAATATGCCAAGTGTCAATAAAATATTCAATCATTTGACCTGTAATTAATTTTTTCCACGTGTCAATAGTCAATTCGACTCATGGGTTTACTTAAGTATCATGCACCTCTAACCGTATCCTACCATTTATTTTTATGATCATCATTGGATTAATTGAAAGGTGTGCACATTGTTAATTACATTAACCAACATGTAAGTTCACTCACCTTCCACCATTGACTATATTATTTAGCCATGCATTTTCCCAATACCTGTACACTATTTAATGAATTTAATAGTTGGGGGTTTTTCCACAATTTTTTGATCCATTAATTAATTTTGAGCTTAAACTATCTAGAATTTATCACCTGATAAGAGTTTCTCAAAGCATGATATGTCATTGAAAAGGTATCGACGAGACGTACACAACCATGTTTTTTGTAGGATCATTAGAGATGAAACCTTGACTAATGTGAGGGGGAGGGGATGTGAATCAGTCTATTCTATTCATGGACATTAAAATTCCTTTGTTAAACTCATTAGCAAAACCATTACATGAGAAACTTAATAAATAATGATCAACAAATTGAATATGTGAACAGAAGGCAATAAGAAGAGTGACACATCACATCAACACATAATAATAATGCACATGGACACCAAATATAAGTGGAAACCCATAAGGGAGAAAACAACGATGTTATTATTGTTGTGATGTAAAGGAAAGCTCCTACTACTTATTACATCTGATTTTCTGTAGCCTCCAACCTACAAGAGGCTGCTACCTCAAATTTCTGCAAGCTACAATGTGCAAGGAAGCTCCAACTCTCGTGTGTTTTCTGCAGGCTACCACCCGCAGGAGGCTCATACCTCAACCAGCTCCAACTGAACATTTTATCAAGATACAACTTGAAAGGAGACCACAATCCCCTCAGATAACATGAAAACAATATGCTGATTTACCTGGTTATAAACTTTGCATATCTCCATCTTTACTTATGCCTCTTGTCCCTTCAAATATGCTTCACATAAGCTCCATATGTGCATAATATATCAATTGGCTCTCTCACATTCTCCAGTTCTCTCTCTCTCTCTCTCTCTTTTGCACTCCAAAATGACATCTTTTATAGAGATAATTTGATGGTTGTTTTCATTCCACATAGGAATAGGAATAAAATAGGCTTGAATCTTTGCCTTCCACTCATTAATTTCCACACACTTCATATCTTGAATATTAGTCCACAAAATACATACATAATCCAATAATAATTTCGACCACATGTAATGATTGAATGGATCAACTTAATGAAAACATCAAATAACAATGTATATCATTAATGTATCACAACAATTCAACTTAATGCATCTTTCTCTTTTACTTGGAATCTTGCTTTTGCCTTAGAGTGATCTAGGTGGATATCAGTTTCCACCCACTTATTCCATTTGGATCCATACCATCAATTCTTGTAGTTTTTCACTTTTAGCACAACTTACTCTTTTTAGCGGGTTTTCGCGTCCTACACTCCCAGAGCCGTTTTGGGGCCCTAATGATCCAGGTGGATATTGGTGGCAACCCACCTACTCCATTTGAATCCCCACCATCAGTTCTTTCAATTTTTCAATTTTAGCACAACTTACTATTTTTAGCAGTTTTCCAGGTCCTGAACTTCCAGAACAGTTTTGAGGCCCTAAATGACGTTTTTTGGGAAAAATGAGAGCAACATGATTCCATAGACTGATGTTTCTCACTAAAAAGTTGTAGTCCTCAGATATATATTTCTAATGAGGTATTGAGCACATCAAACGAAGATCGTATGCCAAAGTGACGTCATGGGAAGTTGAAACACCAATTTTCCCAAACGGGACCCACAATTTTGGCCCTTCATCTCCTCAGGTTAGGTTCTTGGATGTTAAGGGTTTTCCATTGTTTCTCAACAATAAATAGGCCTTCAAGCCTCATTGTAACACAGTGGAGGGGCCTGTAGCCATCACATCTCTACCCATCAATATGCTACCAGTGCCCTCACTCGTTCATTTCCATGATGTCTCATTGTAACACAGTTCAGAGGCCTGTAGCCGTCACATCTCTTCTCAGAGATAGGCTGCCAGTGCCCTAGCTCCTTTATTTCCATTATTTTGGTAAGCATATTTCACTCATTTTATTTTAATAAAATGAAGTATTATTTCCACTGCATCTCTATGATTATGTCTATTTCTGTGTATTATTGCATTCTTGCATAAATCCAGATCAGTGGTATCAACACGTTCTGCTCTTTATCTATTTTTATTTGCATGCCACCAACGCATTCAGGGTATAAGTAGTTAGGGCTCGACCTGGTTGAACCATTACAAGATCAGCCTCACAAACCCCAATGAACCCCATTGCAGAAGGAAAGAAAGACGAGGGAGAAGGATGTCCTATTGAAATATTTCTTGAGGAAGCCCTCCAGAAATGGAGGAACGCGATGATGGATAAATTTTCCCAAATCCTTCAATGGCTTCCCACCGGTGGCACATCTACATCCAGCACATCTGCCAACAGGTCCGCGACATCCTGGACAAATCCCATACCAAGTTTAGCAGAATTTGCCTCTCATGGAGGAAATTAACGCAATGGGGACCATTTCTTCCTAAGGAGGGAGGAATGATCTAGGTGGATATTGGTGTATGCCCACCTATTCCATTTTGACCTGCACCATCAATTCTTGCATTTTTTCACTTTTAGCACAACTTATTGTTTTTAGCGGGTTTTTGAGTTCTACACTCCCGGAGCCGTTTTGGGGCCCTAATGATCTAGGTAGATATTGGTGGCCACCCAAATATTCCATTTGTACCCCCACCATCAGTTCTTTCAATTGTTCAGTTTTAGCACAAATTACTATTTTTAGTAGTTTTTCGGGTCCTGAACTTCCGGAGCTGTTTTGAGGCCCTAAACGAATTTTTTTAGGGAAACTGAGAGCAATATGGGTTTATAGACCGATATTTCTCACTCAAAAATTTTAATCCTTGGATAGATATTTCTAATGAGGTATTGAGCATGTCAAATGGAGATCGTATGCCAAATTGATGTCCCAGGAAGTTGAAATGCCAATTTTCCCAAATGGGACCCACAATTTTGGCACTTCATCTCCTAGGGTTAGGTTCTTGGACGTTTAGGGTTTTCCATTGTTTCTCAACAATAAATAGGCCTTCGAGCCTCATTGTAACACAGTGGAGGGGCCTGTAGTAGTCACATCTCTTCTCATAGATACCCTACCAGTGCCCTCGCTCGTTCATTTCCATTATGTCTCATTGTAACACAGTTCAGAGGCCTGTAGCTGTCACATCTCTTCTCAGATACATGCTACCAGTGCTCTACTTCAGTAATTTGATTTTAATAAAATGAAGAATTATTTTTGTTGTATCTCTATGATTATGTCTATTTTTGTGTATTATTGTGTTCCTACATAAATTCATATCAGTGGTATCAGAGCAATCTGCTCTTTCTCTGTTTTTCTTTGCATGTCCCCAATGAAGTCAAGGTATAAGGAGTTAGGGCTCGATCTGGTTGAACCATTGCAAGATCAACCTTAAAAACCCTGACGACCCCCCATGGCGAAAGGAAATAAAGACAAGGGAGGAGGAGATCCTATTGAAATATTGCTCGAGGAGGCCCTCAAGAAATAGGGAAACATTATGATGGGTAAATTTTCCCAGATCCTTCAACGACTACCGAGCGGTGACACATCTACATCCAACACATCTTCTAACAGGTCCGTGAAATCCTAGGAAAATCTAATACCAAGTTTAGCAGAATTTGCCTCTCATGGAGGAACTTAACGCAATGGGGAACATTGCTTCCTAAGGGGGGAGGGATGATCCTGGTGGATATCAGTGGCCACCCACCTATTACATTTGGACCCGCACCATCAATTCTTGCAGTTTTTCACTTTCAGCACAACTTACTATTTTTAGTGGGTTTTTGGGTCCTGAACTCCTAGAGCCGTTTTGGGTCCCGAATGATCTAGGTGGATATTGGTGGCCACCCACATATTCCATTTGAACCCCCACCATTAGTTCTTTCAATTGTTTATTTTCAGCACAACTTACTATTTTTAGTATTTTTTCCGGTCTCGAACTTCCAGAGTCATTTTGAGGCCCTACACAATGTTTTTTATGGAAATCAAGTGCAACATGGGTCTAATGAGGTATCAAAATCAAATTTTGTAGTCCACAGATAGATATTTCTAATGAGGTATTGAGTGCGTCAAGTGGAGACCGTATGCCAAGTTACGTCACTGAGAAGTTGAAACGCCAATTTACTGAAACGGGACGCACAATTTTGGCACTTCAACTCCTAGGGTTAGGTTCTTGGATGTTTAAGGTTTTCCATTGTTTCTTAACAATAAATAGGCCTTCGGTCCTCATTGTAACACAATGGAGGGGCCTGTAGTTGTCACATCTCTTCTCAGAGATATGCTACCAGTGCCCTCGCTCGTTCATTTCCATTATGTCTCATTGTAACATAGTTCAGATGCCTGTAGCCATCACATCTCTTCTCAGAGATATTCTACCAGTGCCCTAGCTCATTTATTTACATTATGTCTGTAAGCATATTTTAGTCATTTGATTTGATTTCAATTTCAAATATATACACAAGAAACTGATACGAACCAAGTGCCTTGCACTTGCATAATGTTGAAGATGATAATAAAAATGATCCATAGACAAAACCATACAAGAATAATAAAGATGCTCCATCTGATATATAAAATCTGCTCCAAATATACGTAAGAATCTATTAACATTGCAAGAGCGCATAAGAAAGGACAAGGTCATGTGCAAGCTTGGAGCTACCAAAAAGAATATCCATGATGAGAGTTGCTAGTTGAGACATTAATGTCATTGGTTCAATACTAGAATTCATCAGATCAAGGTTAGCAATGGAGAAATCAATATAAAACAAGGTAGAAATTATTTTTAGCAAGGTATATCAAAATCTAAAGGACACGGTGATAAAAAAGAGGTGGTACACCATCTGAGATTTGAGAATGTGTATAAACCACATCCTGTTGGCACCCATAAAGTCTCTGAGATGGAGCACCATTTTTTTCTGCTAATGTGTCGATTGTTTAGTTGATGTAGTGCTGACCCTTACAATTTATGGTGTTCATCTGCAATACACATCTGCTGAAGATGTTTGTTGATGGAATATGTCTTCAAATATGATAATGCCAACATGTATTTTGCAACAATGGTTCACCTTTACTTCCCTTGTGTTTTGTTAGAACTCTTTCTAACTATGTTTCCAAATAAAAGCTTCAAAATTGAGCAGCATAAAAATACAATATCACACCTTCAAGTTACTTCCTTTGATTAGGGCACAAATCTGTCTTTGAAAAATAATTCAAATAATAATAATAATAATAATAATAAATATCAATGTATCAATAAATTTAGCTTCAAATGATGCCACGAAAATAATCTTCAGAATAGACCCTTAAATATACCACCATAGATTAGTTAAGAGGGGACTTTGAGTAAGTTCAATATGCTTGAATTCAACATAATTACCTTAGTCCATACAACTACTACAAAAATGTGTCAAATAGGCTTCACCAAAATGTCGAGTTACCTCAATGGTTGAGCCAAACTCCACCTAAAAAAAATGATCTATTCACTCGACTTCATATCTAATAGTCATTCTTCATGGAATGTGATGTAGGCTCCCATTTCTAGAATTGTTGTAGGCTCCTGTGTTTTTGGGAGGGGTATGGAAGAGAGACGGAGTCCAATCCTGCTTGCTGCACATCAGCACGAAAGTAATCTACCACATGATCTAGTCGTATTTTCCACCCACGTGCTACTTAGCCCTGTTCTTTGACATAAATGCACCATGAGAAATATGAGTATGTGAAAATATCCAGGAATCCAATACTTTCACAAAATCTTGCTCGTGACATCTGAGATAGGCTTAAAAGCAGCTACAATGCGCTACTTAAAGATGAAAAAGAGGTACTCTTAGACACTACAAGTTGTTTCAAAGGAGAAAGGGATGACATGGCAATAATATTGTGGGACGCATTAGGGTTCAAAGGTTCACTACTTCTCGAAGCTCTAAAAATCATATCTCTCATGGAGTTTGACAACAACGATAGAATATAAATTTGCAATAACGTGAGAGATGTTGGAAGAGATATTGTTGTGGAGCCTTCAGGATCATTGCCTCTTCTTTGGAGCTGGAAACAGTTGGAACATATACTCCAAAAATCATCTGTAAGTGTTCACATAATTCAAACCTTAATAAACGTTTCATATAAAACCTTGTGAATATTCTAATTCGTCATCGTTTTTTAAAACAAATAGGGAAGAATTGAAATATACAAAATTAATACTCGTATGGATGATGACGCCAACAACACATAATTTTCATCCTACAACAAGTGGACTCGCCTCCTTCTTTAATTTTTTATATGATCCACTGCGAAGCGAGTATTGAAGACAATCACTCCCGTTGAGGGGTGTAGGAGGAATTCCTTAAAACTTGAACAAATAAATACCCACTACAAATTTCCATGATAACTTTTAAAAGAAATCGTTTCTCCCTTGCCATTAATATACACTGGTACAATAACTATACTCCACTACCATATGCTTAAAAAATAATGTTTCTACCATCAACACAAAAAAATTAATGCCTCAACAATCATTTGGGAATGCTTAAATGTATATAATATAGCATAACATTTTTCAAATAACTCATATGCGAATAACCAAGTGCACCATCAACAATAATCTATAATGCAACATAACTGTCTAATAAAATATTTCTCCTGCCAAGTAAGTATCCACTTCCCATTATCATCTTTCTGAAATTAATGTTTCACATTTCTGCAACCACTTCCACACTTTAACGTTTCATATTTAATCGTGTCAATTAAGAGAATTATGTAATAGTAAGGGGGGTGTTTACTATGCCATCCCCAAACAATGTAATGTGCCTGCCAAATTCTACACCGCCCCACTGCACCATTAATAACGTTTGTACCATTGTAGCTATTCTCAATTCACTGAATGTGCAATATTCAACGCTTCATGCTTCAATGTGCATAATATAACATTTCTATTGTGCATATAGTACTGGCACTCCATCATATAGCACATCTTCTCCATGTTAGCGTTGTCATATCCCACAAATTTTTCAAAAAATAAATGACCACACTGTAAATATCATCATTTGACCAGGTCTTTTCACCATTTAGGTTGCCTTTATTCATAACACATGCCTACTGTTTCAAACATATTAACTTTGCAATAATTCTTATTGTCAATGCACTAAGCACTTCGCTGAAGCTTAGCCCATGACCATTTCAAGGTCATGTCGCATGAGTTCTTCATCTTGCAATTGCATTTTTAGTTGTGCAACATCATGTCCTAGTGCAACACGATAACTTGAAAAATATAAGTGCTTCTTTTTGTAGTTATAATATTTATGCCAAAATTGTTTTCCACATTCCTCCTTTCCTTGCATTGAAGCATTTTCAGGCATCGTTTCCCAATTAGCAGAGTCAAGATTATTATTAGGAGCACTTCTGGAGCGCCAATGACGAGAAACCACAAAGTGAATATAGTTTGCATACATTAGATTTGTGAAATTAATCTTTCTCCTCGATGAAGATGACGATTTTGACAACTCCCTTAAAAATATTTCATTTTCTTCTTCTAAAATTTAAATCAAGAGCATATTCTCCTTTTCACTAGAGACTTGATCGTTCACAGTAGTAACCTTTAATTCTAACCAGGCTTACCTTAACAATATCCAATGTAATTTCATATAATTAACCTCACATTAGCCAATGGAACTCTTCTGGAGGCTCAAGTCTTTTTTTAGATTTATTTCAATTTTGTACCAATGCTTTCATATTTTCTCCTTTTGTTTATCATAGACTTGGTGAGGGTAGTTGTAAAAGGGATTTCGGTCCCATAGTTTGCACATAATTCTAAATATTTCATGAAACCATTTACATGATACTAAACCTTATCAATTAAATCTCTTTCCAACTCCTTTTTCATCTTCATCAACTTGCATAAATAAGATCCCCCTTGCTTCAACTCTGTAGCATCAACTATACTCATATTTGCTTCTTTCCACTTCTATGGAGTTCCTAGTCATGAATCACATAAGACAACTGGTAAAATTTTATTTATTTATTATTCTCAAAAATATCTTGCATCCTTGCAAATTCCTCTTACTATCTATAAGGTAACATTATTAGTAGAGATTTCACTTCCCTTTCAAGCTAATTTTATTCTCCATCTTCATTGCAAGGGTCTTGATACTGACTTCAATTCTCATTTGTTGCTTTGGCCCTCCTTAGATTTTCACTTACTTGTTTTTCTTGTCTCTAATGAGTATTAATGCAACTGTTCTCCCATGAGATGGTGTTGCTCAAACATTCAGTAGATTCATCTTTTTCTTTCTTGAGCAACTCCCTCTGAGATCAAGCTAGGTCACTAGTTGTTCTTTGTTCTTCCTCTTCCACACTTTAGTAGGCTACTTTCTACTATCTTTGTTTCCTTTTGTCACATTTTTTGGTTTTATTGTAGTGTACATATTTTTTCTGGGCTTCTTTAAGGTATGTGATAGCTTGCAGTCTTTGGCGTTCTGGCCAAGTTTATTACACACATAACATTTTGTATTACCAAGAAATACAGGAAATAATTTTCTCCTTCTCGATTTCACGCTTTTCTTTGTGTATAATTTTCATTCAAATGATTTTGACCAAATTCATTGCATATATAACAATAACCAAAGAAATATTTAGTGTACCTGTTTGATAAGAGTCTTATTTTTTTGTTTACAGGATGGAACTTCATTGTCTTCTACACGTTATGTTGACTAGTATTGATTTCATTTCTCTCACATTTTGCCGCTACATGTCTCGGTTCATGGCAATGGAAGCATCAGACATATTTCCTCCTTTGAAATATTACACTCTTTCTAACCTCATTCCTATGAGCAAGCTGCATTCTTGCAAAATGGACATTCTTTGTTTCCTTCTTTTGTTCTTGGTTTTGCTACTTGACTGTGTTAGCTTCTTTACAAATCATGTTGTAGTCGACTTCTTATTATGTAGGTAGTTGTAGGGATACTCCATTATCCTTTATGGCTATTGTTTCTGCCCTCTTTATGAATGCAACCTCCTCTTCTAACTTCTTACACAACATGTTCTTTCCATCTAACTCTCTTCTAGCTGAAATAATCTCGTATTATAGTATTTCACATTGTACCTCTCTCTCCCTTAGCCAAATATTCATTATCTCTTCTATTATCCTTGCCTCTTCAAGTTGGGTATTTAGATTAACAATGTTGAGATTCAACAAGATGATGAGCTTAGTGAAAAGAGTCACCTTCACTAAGTGGGCCCGTAGGCTATTTTTGGCGCAAAGTCTATTTTTAGACTATGTCTATTTTTAGACATGTCGATCATATTCTATGAGTTGCAGGATGTTATTTGTGGATGGTTGGTCAAGTTTGAAAAATAGATGGAATTATATTTTTAGACATTTTGGGCAAAGTCTATTTTTAGACTGCCAGTCTAAAAATAGACATGTCGAATATTATTAGCTCTTAATAATATTTTGACTCTAAACATTATCTTATTCTCTTGGAGCACTGAAATTCAGTTAACAGATTGTTCAGATTAGATAGCTGAAGGAATTATGCAATTCTTAGAGCTACTGGTGGTTCATGCATGGAGGAATTTAGTTAGAATTCAAGTGGCAGAGTTTGGTGGAGTTGGTTTCTAGTTTAACTACACTTGTGGAGTTAAACTCAGTTGAACTAATTGTGTCTATTTCTAACTGATTGATACTTTCAATGGAGTTCAATGAATTAATTAGTTAAGTTAATTTACTAAATAATAACTCATTATTTACCTGGACAGAGGCAACAGTCAACTATAGTGCATGACAGATCAGTGGAGACTTAGTGGAGAGATTGGTGAAAGAGCAAGTGTGACTATCAGTTGTGACTATAGTGTTGCATTGTATGCACCACACATTCATTGGAGATGCCAATGAGGATTGCGTGAGCAAGGCTGGAGAAATTTGAACTCATCCAGAGCCATTCTTCAGTAGGGATTGCATAGTAGAGGCAGGCTACTAGGAGGGCAAACATCAGTGCAGATTTTTGTTGATTGTTCTTGATTAGTGTGTAGTGATTGTATTGTATTGAGAGATTGATATGATCAGCTTTGTATGAGGATTATTACATGATCTATATGAAATATATTATATATACATAGTTGGGGTTTTTAGGTTCAGGCTTTCCCATTAAACAACTGTGTTAATGTGTGTGAATTTTTATTGTTTCATGTGTGCATTGCAATCTTGATTTAATTTCCAAAAATGATCAATGGTGGAATAGATTTTGTATTTTGAATGAAGTTAAAATAGTGTGAGATCAGGAGAATTTTGGACATATAACACATAATTTATATAATTTCTACATGGTATCAAATCAGTGTTGATCATTGGAGGAGATGCAATTATTGAAGCGGTTGAGTTTTGTACTAGTGGAATTCGAATTTGCTGCATTGTTTTCTTGGTGTTGAAGTTGAGCATTCATTGAAATGTCTTTCAACGGATTGCGATTGGAGTATGCCCTTGAGGGCAGCTCAAATTACATAGCATGGAAGGACAGGATGGAGGCATTGTTGGATGATAATGGGTTGAAGGATTTCATAGATGTTGATATTCTGAAGCCTACTTCTAGCAATGCAGCCGCACTTGATGCATGGAAAAAGAAGGTAGCAAAGTGTCGAAGGATTTTTTTGGAAGGTGTGAAGGACCACATTGTGTCCAGCCTTCATGGGAAAGCCACTGCATTCTTAATGTGGAAGGCTTTGACGGACTTGTTCCAAAGCAGAAGTGACCAGAGGAAGTTGGTGCTTAAAGACAAGCTCAGAAAAATAAAAATGGACAAAGGCGACAGTATTCCAAAATACCTCATGAAGTTTTTCCACTGCAAGGATGAGCTTGGAAGTGTGGGGGTTACTATTGATGAAGAAGAATTGGTGATCTTGGCTCTCCTTGGGCTTCCAAAGAGTTGGCATAGCTACAAAGACTCTGTTAATGGATGGGAGCGACTTTGGTCGGATCTTGTGCAGGAGGAGATAAGGCGGGGTAATAGGGATGGATCTTCATCAAAGAATAAATATGAAGAAAATTTTGCTTTGGCTGCCAAAGCTCGGAAATGAAAAGGCAAGAAATCTTACAAATCCAAAGCTAAAGGTAAGAAGCATGATTTGTCCAAGGTGAAGTGTTTTCACTGTCACCAGCATGGGCATTTCGCCACTAATTGTCGACAGAAGAAGAAGAAGAAGCAGGATGCTAGATGTACAGCTGGAGAGGCCTTAGCCTCACAGTTTGAGCTAGATTTTTCTTTGATTGCATGCTTGGTTTCATGTGTGATGGGATCGGTGTGGTTTCTTGACAGTGGTGCGTCTTTCCATATGACTGGAGACAAAGATTTGTTTAGTGATCTGGAGGAAAAGGTTCTTGGAGTGCACATCGAGATGAGCGACGATGGTAGATACAGTGCGACTGGTATCAGGACCATTTCCTTTGAAAGGGAGTCCGGTAAACCTTTCATCTTGAAGGATGTCATGCATGTTCTAGGATTGAAGAAGAATCTGATCTCCGTGGCAATGTTGGAAGACAAGGGTTATGATGTTGTTTTTAGTGAGGGGAAAACCTTCCCACACCATAAAACAACTGGTCAAGCCAGGAGGATAGGGATTTGAGTTAATAATCTTTATCAATTGTAGGTAGATGGCTGCACTGAAATGGTAGGCAAAGAAAAAGGAGTGGTGAGCTAAGATGAGGGAAAATTGTGGCATAGGATATTGGGCCATCTTCACCATGGCGCTTTGAAAATTTTGCAGTAGATTTTTACCAGGCTTCCCAAAGGTACACTTGCGCAATCAGATCAATGCAAGGGATGTACTTTGGGAAAATTTGTGAAGACCACTTTTCATGAGAAGGATAGACGTGCTTCGACGATCCTTGAGAGAATTCACACAAACGTGTGTGAACATTTCTTCGTTGCTTCAACAGCAAAGCACAGGTATTATGTGATATTTGTTGATGAATTTTCTCGTAAGTGTTGGATCTTCTTCATGCAAAAGAAGAGCGAGACATACTCAAAGTTCTGTGAGTTCAAGGCGCTGTTTGAGAAAGAGTCGGGGAAGCAAGTGAAATCTCTCTGGAGTGATAATGGTGGTGAATACATCTCTGGCGAATTCAAATACTTTTGTAGAAAAGAAGTATTTCAAAGAGAACTCATAGCGCCTCATAACCCACAGCAAAATGGGGTCGCTGAGAGGAAGAACAAAATAATCGTGGGTGTTACATGGGTGATTTTGCATGGTCAGGGCCTTCCCATACACTTGTGGGCTGAGGCATGCAACACTGAGGTTTATGTGCAAAACCATTTTCCTCATAGAGTACGTGGCATGAGTACACCCGAAGAGGCATTTTCTAGTAAGAAGCCTGATATTTCTCATTTAAATATTTTTTGGCTCACCTATTTACATACATGTGACAAAGGATGCCAGGAAGAAGCTGGAGTCGATCGCAGAGGTTGGGATATTTGTGGGGTACAAAGAAACACCCCACAATTATCATGTGTATTTTCTAGAAAGTCGGATGACTGTCATGTGACTAGATATCAAATTTCATGAGGAGAAAGCCATGAAGTTGTCACTTGAGAGGGAGCTACACTTGCATGGAGAGGAGGAGCTACTTGTTCCTAAATATGAGCCTCAAGATGTGGATCAACCACATGAGGAGGTTCATGGAGTGGAAGAAACCACTCATGCAGCACCAAACATTAGAGGGCAGAAGCGCACTACAGAAGCTGAGTGACTAAATCTTGATGTAGTGCAGAATGTAGGAGTTCCTACATCACAGCGCAGACAGAGACAGTCACCTGACTGATTTAATGGATACATGGCTCTAATGCGCAAGTGTATTGTTGCAGATCCATCCTCTTGCGAGGAAGCTATGGAGGATCCTGCATGGGTAGATGCCATGGTGGAAGAGTATGATTCGATTGTCAGAAACAGTGCATGCGAGATTGTCCGAAGGCCGGAAGGGAAATTAGTGGTAGGTTCGAGATGGATCTAAAAAGTGAAGCAAGCTGCTGATGGGAGTGTTGATAATTATAAGGCAATATTTTTTTCCTGGGGCTTCTCATATATCGAGGGGATCGACTATGAAGAAAACTTTGTACCTGTCGCAAGGTATTCTTCCATACGGACCATCCTTGCTCTCTCAGCGCAGATGGGTTGGCACATTCATTAGATGGATTTGAATACTTCATTCCTCAACGGAATCATTGAGGAGGAGGTGTACATTGAGTAGCCTGAAGGATTCGAAAGCTTTAGCAGTGAGTCGCATGTGTGCAGGCTCAAAAGAGCATTGTATGGGCTGAAACAAGCACCTCGTGCTTGGTACACATGGATAGATAGTTATTTCAATGGACTTGGTTTCGCCAAGAATTAGGCGGATCCAAACCTATACCAAACTATGGTGGAGGGTAAGATTTTGATCATTGTGCTTTATGTAGATGATTTAATACTAACGGGTGATGAATTGTTGATACACTCATGCAAGGCAGATCTTGCAAAGGAGTTCGAGATGAAGGACTTGGGCCTCCTTCATTATTTCCTGGGATTGGAAATTTGGCAGTGGAAAGGTGAACTATTTGTGTCTCAAGACAATTACGCTCGGGAGATACTAGAGAAGTTTCACATGCAAGGTTACAAGCCTATCGACACTCCTTTTCCTGGTGGTTGCAGGAAGGAGGATGCTACATCGGCAGAGGTAGTGGATGCCACTGTTTATCGACAGTTGGCTGGTTCGCTGATGTATTTAGTCAATACACGACCGAATATATGCTATGTTGTGAACCAGCTTTCACAAGTGATGGTGAAGACTACCAAGCTCTTTTGGAAGGCAGGCAAGCATGTCCTGAGGTATCTCAAAGGCACATTTGAGTATGTATTGTGGTACATACAGTTGGATGAGGTGAAGCTGCATGGCTTCACGGATGCAGATTGGGCAGGAAGCCCAAAGAACAGAAAGAGCACATTTGGAGGGATTTTCAGTATCAGATCTACAACAATTTCTTGGTATAGCAGGAAACAAAGATCCGTGGCACTCAGCTTAGCGGAGGTCGAGTACATGGCAGCAATTTTGGTTGCATGTGAGGCTATATGGATGAGGAAGATCCTGGTCGGTTTGTTCGGTTCTCATTTAGATCCTACTGTGATATATTGTGAGGAATAGAGTTGCATTAAACTCTCGATTAATCTAGTATTTCATGATAGATCTAAACATATTGACATCTGGTGCCATCATATCAGATATTTTGTGCAATGTAGGATCATGTTGCTTTCTTACATTCCTATGGAAGATCAGGATGCAGATATTCTGACGAAGGCGCTCACTAGGAGAAAATTCGAATACCATAGAGACAGGATCGGGGTGGCAGATAATCCCTATATTATTGAGAGGGACTGCTGAGATTCAACAAGATGATGAGCTTAGTGAAAAGAGTCGGCTTCACTAAGTGGGCCCACAGGCTATTTTTGGCGCAAAGTCTATTTTTAGACTATGTCTATATTTAGACATGTTGATCATATTCTATGAGTTGCAGATGTTATTTGTGGATGGTTGGTCAAGTTGGAAAAATAGATGGACTTCTATTTTTAGAAATTTTGGGTGAAGTCTATTTTTAGACTGCCAGTCTAAAAATAGACATGTTGAATATTATTAGCTATTAATAATATTTTGACTCTAAACATTATCTTATTCTCTTGGAACACTGAAATTCAGTTAAAATATTGTTCAGATCAACTAGCTGAAGGAATTATGCAATTCCTAGAGCTACTGGTGGTTCATGCATGGAGGACTTCAGTTAGAACTCAAGTGGCAGAGTTTGGTGGAGTTGGAGAAGTAGTTGGTGGAGTTGGTTTCTAGTTTAACTACACTTGTGGAGTTAAACTCAGTTGAACTATTTGTGTCTATCTCTAACTGATTGATACTTTCAGTGGAGTTGAGTGAATTAATTAGTTAAATTAATTCACTAAATAATAACTCATGATTTAACTGGACAGAGACAACAGTCAACTACAGTGTAGAACAAATCAGTGGAGACTTAGTGGAGAGATTGGTGAAAGAGAAAGTGTGACTATCAGTTGTGACTATAGTGTTGCATTGTATGCACCACACATTCATTGGAGATGCCAATGAGGATTGCGTGAGAAAGGATGGAGCACTTCAAACTCATCCAGATCCATTATTCAGCAGGGATTGCGCAGTAGGGGTAGGCTATCAGGAGGGAAAAAATCAGTGCAGATTTTTGTTGATTATTCTTAATTAGTGTGTAAAGATTGTATTGTACTGAGAGCTTGATATGATCAGATTTGTATGAGGATTGTTACATGATCTCTATGACATATAATATATACATATAGTTGGGGTTTTCAGCTTCAAGCTTTCCCGTTAAACAACTGTGTTAATGTGTGTGAATTTTTATTGTTTCATGTGGGCATTTCAATCTTGATTTAATTTCCATAAATGATCAATGGTGGAATATATTCTGTATTTTGCATTAAGTTAAATTAGTGTGAGATCAGGAGAATCTTGGACATATAACACATAATTTATATAATTTCTACAAACAATTTGTTTCTTGTACTCATGCTCTCTCTCATCACATATCTACTCAATTTTCTTCAGGTCGTTGTTCCCATTCCTTAATTTTTCTATTTCAGCCAATGCTAAGTTAAAACTAGCTTGATGTTTATCTATCTTATGCTCACTTAACTGAAAATTTTCCTTTTGAAATGGATTTTTCTTCTTATTTTTTATCTTCTCCTTCTTGACAATGTAGCCACTAGTATCTCCTTCATGCATGGGATGCAATCTATTCCAGATTTCTTTTGCAGAAGTTAAATCCATTACTATATCAAGATCCTTGTTATGAATATTGTTACGTTATGCATTTTTCCTTGGAATTCCACTATTATTCTTACAAAGAGGGAGAGTCTTTGCATTAACCTTCACATACAAGTTTCCATTCCTCAGGTCCATAAGCCATTAAATATGTTTTAACCTTATCTCTCCATTCATAAAATTTTGGTGAACTCAACAAAGGTACACTTAGATAGTCCATGACTCGACCATAACAACTTGGAAAATTTTAGGGGGCTAATATTCACAGGTGGGCTAATTTTCCATGATTTTTCCAAAAAAAATTCTCCCAAATTTTAAAATATAAAATTATTTTGCATTAAAATTTTCCAAAACTATATAAAGAGTATATATAATATCATTATAAATTTGAATGATTTTACAAATACATTTGTAAACATTTTATAGTTTGCATATTAGGGATTAGTGAGATTCACCAATTTTTTAAACTTGAAGATAATTTTCCATCCTTACAATTTTCCCTGCAGACCAACCTTTAAGATGTTAGATTTATATATAAGGAGCTGACTCTGATACCAATTGATGAACGATTGACTAAACTGAGAGGGGGGTGAATCAATTTAGTCCATTCATGGACATTAAAATTATTTTGTTAAAATCATTAGCAAAACCATTACATGAGCAACTTAATAAATAATTACCAGCAAAATGAATATGTGAATAGAAAGCAATAAGCAGAGTTACACATCACATCAACACATAATAATAATGCACATGGACACCATATATAAGTGGAAACCCATATGGGAGAAAACCACGATTTTATTATTATTGTGATGCAAAGGAAAGTTCATAATCCTTATTACATCTGATTTTCTGTAGGCTCCAACCTACAAGAGGCAACTACCTCAAATTTATACAAGCTAAAACATGCAAGGAAGCTCCAACTCCATGTGTTTTCTACAGGCTACCAGCCACAAGAGGCTCCTACCTCAACAAGCTCCAACTGAACATTTTATCAAGACACAACTTGAAAGGAGACCACAATCCCCTCACACAACATGAAAACAATATGCTGATTTACTTGGTTATTAACTCCGCATATCTTCTACCTCTTCTCCCTTCAAATATGCTCCACATCAACTCCATATGTGCATAGTATGTCAATTAGCTCACTCACATTCTCTCTCTCTCTCTCTCTCTCTCTCTCTCTCTCTCCCTCTCTCTCTCTCTTTTCATTCCAAAATGGCATCTTTTATAGAGATAATTTGATGGTTGTTTGTACTCCACATACGAATAGGAAGAGAATAAGCTTGAATCTTTTCCTTTCACTCATTTTTTTCGACACACTTCATATCTTCAATATTAGTCCACAAAATACATACACACTCCAATAATACTTTCAGCCACATGTAATGATTGAATCGATCAACTTAATGCAAACATCAAATAAAAATGTATATCATTAATGTATCACTACAATTCAGCTTAATTCATCATTGTCTTTGCCTTGGAGTCTTTCATTTTCCTTAGAGACTTGCCTTTGCATCATGACAATTTAGCTCAATCAAAAATTTCACGTTATTACAATTTCTTCAATGTAGTAGTTTCACTGCCCTTTTTGTCTTCTTTTCGTTCCTATTCGTTTATACCTTTGTTGATCCTAATCTGCTCATTTTCCATCAATTGAAATATTTCCAACAATTAGAGAATCATTATCTTATCAAAATATCGATAGATATCAAATGCCTTTAAATTTACTCGATGGAATTCTACAAGAAACCTGGATGTCATACTACCTCATAGAGGGTATAGATGCTTCCTTATTCATCATAATGATACTACTGTTTCATTAGACATCCCTTTTGAAATAAATTACTTCTTGTTGTCATTCATGAAAACACAATGTGGAATAAAGAGAACCTTGAATAGTCTCAAAATATAATGACTAATGTTGGATTCGATGTATCTCTATTTCATTTTCGTAATCATAGCAGTAACGAAGTTTATGAATAAAGTGATTTTGAATGGGAAGTTACACATATGAGACCTAATGAGGAAGAATCAATAATATAGCCATCCTTGTTTGTTGCACCGGGTGCAACAGGGAGGTAACAAGGGGGGGTGGTGGGGGGGTGTTGAGTCTCAAATCTGCATCTTTTCTATACACCTTTCTAGACCTTTTTCATTCACCTGAACCTTCTAAGTTGTCAATATCATTGCATATTAATTGTAAAAGAGCATCTAAAATGGTTTTTAACTATGTTTTTTGTCTGCTGTTTGATTTAGATTTTTGCTCATTTAGCTGCGGAATCTTGCCACTTTCCGCAGCCATTTTGTGAAAGTCTATGTTGCAGGTGTCTTCAGGAAAATCGAGCCACATGGGCAAGTCAGAAATGATGTGGACATGGATCGTGTCCTATTGGCTCGGGCAAATTCACCTAAGGAGGCTGTGGTCAAAGGTGGCCAAGTGGAAGTCAACCGTAGAGTCCCACGGTGACAGGACTCTATTTCTCATCACGTGAAGATTTGTATGACCGCTTCTAATTTACAGGAGACACATCAACACCTGTACACGGCTCCATAATCCGAATCCAACATCCACTCTTCATAGATTTACTCCTCACCGCGACCATGATGCTGGATCTCTGGACGTGATGGTTCATGTGTCTCTATCAGCACAAACTTTAGGGAATTAGTTATATCACCTTTGTTATAAATAACGCATTTTCATACACATAATAGCTAGCCTCCATATAGCTCTGTAATGTAATTGCGTTGCCACTGTGTTGTAATATCATTTCTCTGTTATGACTTCATTTTAATATATAAGAAGACTCTGTTTCCAAGCGTAATTCGTATTTGAAGGCTGTTGCCCGAGGCTGGTGCAGAGGGCCCCTGCACACGCTGAGGTTTTGTGCATTACTGTATAGTTTCTTGTTTTATTTCTTTTAAGTTCATTGTGCCATAAGTCATTCACGTGTTTATACATTGCATCTTTCATGATATTTATGCTTCATCTCTGTTCATAATCTTTCATGCTTTACATTTTACTTCTGTCCATAATCTTTCATGTTTTATGTTGTTGTTAACTGATCAGTGTTCTTGTTTCAGATTACAAATAGGCAGCCCGAGCATTTGCATATCTTTTGACTAATGACATGGAATCAATATTGTTCTGCTGCTAATTTATTTTTCTTAGTTTTTGTTTAATTCCAGTACTGCTTTGTTTATTTCAGTCTTGCACATTTGCTTCAGTAGTTAGATTTAGATATATTAAATTGCTCATGTCATTTTCAGTTACCTCCGAAAGCCATAGCTGGACTAATGGTGAGGGATTGAATTATGAGTGTGTAGTTTGATATTAGTTTACTTTCTGCAAGTTAGACATATTAAATTGCTCATGTCATTTTCAGTTACCTCCGAAAGCCATAGCTGGACTAACGGTGAGGGATTGAAGTATGAGTGTGTAGTTTGATATTATTTTCTTTTTCTGCAAATTAGATATCAGGTTGCTCAAGTTTTTTATGGTTACCTCCGGAAGCCATAGCTGGACTAATGGTGAGGGATCAGAATATAAGTTGATGAAATTTGATTTAGATTTACTTTGTTGCAATTCTTGGATTTCTTTAAGCATAGTTTCTTTTGTATTTGGACAGCAGCAAGGATAATGAGTTTCATGATCAGTAGTTCACTGTTTGTTTGACTAGAATAGTGATGCAATTTCATTTTCTTTGAAGAATTAATTTTGTCATTGTGTGTTTTAAAATTCTTTTGAAGTTTTGAAAATCATTAGAAGGACATCATTGTCTTGAATATTTGTCTCCATACTTGTCTTTTAGAATTTCATAAAAATCCAAAAACGACAAAAAGTAAGAGATAGGTTATCTTGCACATATAGTGCGCCACACTTCATCAGCTTACGAATCTCGGATTGATAAATTAATGTAGAAATTTAGGACACACTAAATTGACCAAACATTTTGGCGCCGTTGCCGAGGAAGTGTAACTAGGTAGCCAATTTCTTAAAAAAAAAAACAAAATAATAAAAGAAGGGAAAACTTGATAACTTCTTGAAGTATGCTCTCCTCTTGCACCTAGTGTGATCTGGAGGATTAGAAAAGAGAGTTATTGGTTTAGTAATTTCTTAAGTATGCTCTCTTCTTGCACCTAGTGTGACCTGGAAGATCAGAAAGAGAATTATTAGCCCAACTTTAAAAAAAAATAAAAAATAAAAAAATGACATGCATAGAGCAAGAGATTCTAGGGGAAGGTTTATAGCTAAAGCCAAGAGTTCGATTTTCACAACTCCATCTTCTTCAAGGCATAGACAAGAATCACCACCATCTACCCCTAGCCTTAAGATTTTTGGAATTCAAGGAGCAGCTGAATTAGAGGATTCTCCTATACCACCTACCAAATCTCATTTAGAAAAGGAAGAGACTCCCTCTCATCCTCCCTTGATAGAAGAACCAGAGGACTTTAAGGACTCTAAAGAAACTATCATGGTAGAGGAAATAATAGATGGATTTGGAGGTAGAGGTAGAGGTAGAGGAGAAGGAAACAATGGAGACAACAATGGTGAAGGTAATAATGGAAGAAATAGGGAAGGAGACAACTTGTTTGGATTCCCTATAGTTGATGAGGAAACTCATACAACAATGAAAAATATCTCACCATCCGTCCTCCCCAACTTTTATGGATTGCGAAGTGAGGATCCTGAAACATTTCTGTTTGAGTTTGAAGTCGTGTGCCGAACCTATGACTATATGGAAGACTCTCAAAAACTCAAACTGTTTCCTTCAACATTGAAGGGAGCCGCTTTGAAATGGTTCATGGGATTAGTCACCCAATCTATTAGAACTTGGAATGATATGAAACAAACATTTTTGGATAGATACCTGGACTATTGCATGCCCACCAATCACAAGGATGAGGTATTCAAAATGGTGCAAAAAGAAGATGAAAATTTGGAGGATTTACTTGAAAGATTTCAATACAACTTAAAAAGAGAAAAGATAAGCAACTTAGATGAGGAAAATTTGAAAGCCCTTCTATTAAAATCCATCAAAGATGAATGGATAGATATTTTAAACACGATGGGGAAATGAGACATTTCTCAACTTCCACTTCGTGACATAACAGAACTATGTGTCCATCTCTCAAGGGGAAAATCTAAAATGGGAAAAGGGCCTAGAGATCCTTCTCTTATCAGGGCAAACAAATCTGCAACTGGATCAGTAAGTAGGGCAGAGATTGGCAATATGCTTGATGAATTCAAAACTGATATTTTAGGGAGCCTTAGTGAACAACTAGACACCCTTAAAATTCAAAACAAGCAGAAAGCAGAAACTGATGCTCTAGCCATCTTTTGTCTGAAATGTAGGAAGAAACATGCTTTAAGGGAATGTCCCTTGGATGCAAAAGTTGTAGAAACATGTATAATTTTCTCAGAGAATCATGAGATCAAGGATTGTCCTTCAATTCCTGGACTCAAAGTTGTCTTTCAAGAAGACCCAAATTCAGTAGAATCTCTCTGTTTTGTTGCAAGAAGACCTTGGCAGGGACAATAAACTCAAGGGTTTAACAACCCTATGAATCTTCAAACCCCACCAAATTGGAATCCTTGGCAACAACCTTGGCCCCAACATCAAAATCCATATCAGCCATGGGTACATGGGATGCAAAATCCTTATGGGAGATTTGCTCAATTTTATCAATATCCTCCATCTTTTTAAAATCAACAAGCTCCACAACTTCCAAACCCAAATCCACAACTTTCATTGCCATTTCCACAACAACAACCTTCTCAACAAAATCCAAATCCTCAACTCATGCTCCCATACCAACAAAAGACAAATCAACTTCCATCTCAGCCATTGCCAAATCCTAACAATAAAAATCCTCATAATACTTACATGATAGAAGGACAACAATTTCCTACCTATATGATTGTTCCTCTCAATGATGTACAACTCAGATCTGGTAGAGTTTTAGAAAAACCTTCTATAGATGACCAAGAGCAAGATACCTCTGAGGAGGACTCTCTTGAAGCCAATAAGGGTTCTAAGGAAGTATCTCTTCAAAACTCAAACATTCAAAAAGAGAAAGAAAAGTTAACACCCACAACTCCTATAGTTGAGCAACCTGCATCTTCATCTACACCTCCTTTTCCTAAAAGACTACAAATTGACAAGGGGGTGGAAAAAAAAATCTTGTTGCCTAACTATGATTTTCTAGATGAATTGAAGAATGTTTGTATCAAGATTCCCTTGCTACAAGCCATTCGGGAGATTCCTATTCTAGCAAAAACAATAAAGGAGTTGAGTTTCAAAAGACCAGGAAGGAAACTAAAAGACACAAGAAAAATCCACCTGGTAGGAAAAATTGCAGATATTATGATGGGAAAAATTACCATGCAGAAGTATGTAGATCTAGGAAGTCCAATTGTCAAGACACATATAAATGGGATAGAAATTCCAAACACATTGATTGACTTAGGGGCTGCTATCAACATTATGAGTAGACAGACTATGGACCAGCTAAAACTTCCTAACCTTCTTTTTACACCTACTTCACTGCAACTTGCAGATCGATCAATTATTAAACCAGATGGTGTATTAGAAGATATTTCAGTCTCCTTAGATTCTTGGGAATATCCAGTAGATTTTATGATTTTGAATCCCAAGAGTAATCTAGGAGGGCACCCACTTATCTTAGGAAGACCTTGGCTAGCCACAGCTGATGCTTTTATTAGTTGTAGATCTGGGGACATGTACATTTCTAATGGTAATTCGACAAAGAAATTCAATTTGTATCTTCCAGCAAAAGCAATCACAGAAGTAGGAGACAATGAATGGGTTGATGATGAGGACACTATACAACCTGTCTTTACCATTTCTGAAATCAGTGAGGATAGTCAAATTCCGAACACATTAGAAAATTTTGAGACATCTTCAGAATATGACCCCACACAATTTCAGTTGGAATCTGACATAGAATATTTATCATCAAGACAAATGTCTCTTTACTCTATGGAAGATTTTGGTAGTTCTACCATTGAGATTTTTCCAGGGAAAACATTGAATATCAACAACCATTTGGAAAAGTCACAACAAGAAGAACTAATCAAAATCTTGCAAAAACCTTCTACTGCATTTGCATGGGAGTATACTGACATGAAAGGTATTTATCCTAAGACTTGCATCCATCATATCTATATTGAGGAAAATAGTAGACCAATCAGACAACCTCAAAGAAGGATGAATCCAAATCTTAGGGAGATAGTGAAAGAAGAGCTCCAAAAACTACTCAATGTAAACTTCATTTATCCAATTTCAGATAGCCGATGGGTTTCTCCTTTGGCTATAGTACCTAAAAAGAATGGTAAATGGAGGGTATGCATTGATTACAGGGAATTGAACAAAGCAACTTTGAAGGATCACTTTCCTTTGCCTTTTATCGATCAGGTATTAGACACATTAGAAGGTAAAAAGTACTTTTCATTTTTGGATGGTTTTAGTGGCTATAATCAAATTCAGGTAGCACCTGAAGATCAAGATAAGACCACATTTACTTGTCCATGGGGAAATTTTTCCTACCGAGTGCTTCCTTTTGGGTTATGTAATGCACCAGCAACATTCCAAAGAGCAGTACTAGGAATTTTTTCTGATCTAATCCATGATCGTGTAGAGGTTTATATGGATGATTTTACAGTTTATGGTAATTCATTTGAAGAGGCATTAGAAAATTTGGAAAAAGTTCTCATAAGATGTAAAGAAACAAACCTTTCATTAAGCCATGAAAAATGCTTTATGATGTTTACTGAAGGGATTGTTTTAGGACATCATATTTCAGGAGATGGGATTAAGGTTGATAGATCAAAAGTTGAAGTCATATCCAAGTTACCTATTCCAAATTGTCAAAGAGATGTTAGAAGTTTTCTAGGATTTACTGGTTACTATAGAAGATTTATAGAAAACTTCACTAAAATAGCATCTCCACTCTTCAAATTGCTTACAAAAGACTGTGAATTTAAATGGGATCCCGATTGTCAATCAGCTTTTGAAACTTTGAAAACAAGAATATCTAAAGCACCTATCTTGAGAGGACCAAATTGGAAACTCCCTTTCCATATTTCTACGGATGCTTCAGATACAGCTCTAGGAGCTGTGTTGGGTCAAAAAGATTTAGTTCCTTATGCCATTTATTACACCAGTAAAAATTTGACTCCCACAGAGTTGAACTATATTGTGACTGAAAAAGAGTTTTTAGCTGTTGTTCATGCAATTAATAAGTTTAGACATTACATAACAGGCTATGAAACTTTTATTCATACCGACCATTCTGCAATTAGATATTTAATGAACAAACCTGTTACTAATGGCAGAGTGACAAGATGGCTTTTACTTTTGCAAGAATTCAATATTACTGTGTTGGATAGACCAGGAAAACAAAATATAGTAGCTGATTTCTTGTCTAGGATTCAGAATACTAAAGAAGATTCTCCTGTAGAGGATAAGTTTCCTGATGAATACTTGTTTGCAGTAACTATTAAGACTCCTTGGTATGCAGATATTGCTAACTATTTGGTTACAGGGAAACCGCCTTCACATTTATTTCCAAGTGAAAAACGAAAAATTATTCAGGAGAGTTCAAAATATTCATGGATTTCTAACGAATTGTTTAAAACAGGGCCAGATCTTGTGATCAGAAGATGTGTCAGGGAAGATGAAATGCCTGATATCCTTAAGGCATGTCATGATGAACCATGCGGCGGACACTTTGCAGACAAAAGGACAGCCTATAAAATCCTCTCTTTAGGATATTATTGGCCTTTCCTCTTCAAAGATGCAAAACAATATGTCAAAAGGTGTGACAGCTGCCAAAGAGTAGGGAAACCTACCCTTTCAAATGAAATGCCATTGCAACCACAAGTACTCATCGAACCCTTTGAAAAATGGGCTTTAGATTTCATAGGACCTATTAATCCACCATCTAAGCAAAAGAAGTATATATTGGTTTGTACTGATTATGTTACTAAATGGGTAGAAGCCAAAGCATTAGTATCTGCTACCGAAAATTCAGTTGTTCATTTTCTTTATGAGGATATTTTTACTCGCTTTGGTGTTCCAAGAGAAATTGTGACAGATCAGGGAAGCCAATTCACATCCAACTTGGTGGAGAAGTTGATGGAAGAATAAAAAATCAAGCATAGAAGATCTACTCCTTACCATCCGCAAGCAAATGGTCAAGTGGAGTCTACAAACAAAGTTCTCGAAAGTATTATCACCAAGACTGTTCATCTACATAGAAGAGATTGGGCGGAAAGGCTTTCTGAAGCCTTGTGGGCCTACAGAACTACATGGAGAAATACAACATGACATTCTCCCTATGAACTTGTTTATGGGAAAGAAGTCCTGCTCCCCATTGAGTTCCAATTCAAGACCTTCAAGATAGCAGTTCAGTTGGGGATGGATTTATCAGAAGCTCAAAAGCATAGAATGGAGCAGTTGAATGAGCTAGATGAGATCAGACAAGAGGCAATTTTAAGAACTGATCTAGTTCAATATCAAAGAGCTAAATGGCATGACAAGTACATCAAAGAGAAGAAGTTTCAAGAAGGAGATTGGGCATTGTTACTTGATTCCAAGTTTAAAGATTTTCAAGGAAAATTTCAGACTCATTGGCTTGGGCCATATGAGATTGACAAGATCTTTAGCAATGGAGCGGTAAGAATCAAGACCATTGATGAGTTTCAAACTTCTCTTATTGTGAATGGCCACAGATTGAAAGTTTATCATAAGCCACTCTCAAAAGAGGAATTTGTCAAAATGCTTCAAGAAAGTTCTGCAATCAGGCTGGTACAGAAGAATTCTTCTTCTCCACCAGCCTAGCTTTTGTTCTTTTCAATTTAAAAAAAAAAATAAAAATTCTTCTTCTCCACCAGCCTGGTAAAAAATTGTATAAGCCTGAAAACCAATCACTGATTGGCAGTCTTATACAAAAAATATTGGGTGAAAATCAGGAACACCTGACACCCTATATTTTCAAAAAAAAAAATCTCTCTCTTTCATTTCACAAGTTTTGTGACCACCCACTCCACTTCATTCCACTTCATTTCACTCCATTCTACTTCATTTTATCTGTTTCATTCCATTTCACCAATAAAATACTTTTTCATGACCATTTCCATCTAGTCATTTGTCATCTGTTCATTTCCATTCACCCAAATAATAGCTGTGTCAGTTTCCGCAGCTGACACCAGTTTCCGCAGCCAGAAGCAGATTCCGCATCTACCACTCTGTTTTTCAAAAGAATGTACAGCCAGATGTTATTTCCATAATCATGAAATAAAATGCAGGTATGAGGACCAATTATGAAGACATGGAGCATTGAAGATATCAATGAGGAGCAACTAATTGAAGACCAAGGAAAAATGGCAAAGATTCCAAGGTATGAGTAAAATTTATTTCAAATAACATTTAAAACACATTTTTATATAGTTATAAACCATAAGCTCCATCCATTATGTGCAATGATTATATTGAAAAACTCCGTAATCACTCCATGATCTCTGTACAATCCTCCCACAATCCTCGCATTCATTCTCAAACGATCCCATAATTAAACCTCCGATCTTCACTCATACTCCAATATTCCACCTGTGACAATGAGACGTAGTTGATTTGACTACGGCTTCTTTCAGCCGCATAAAATCCATAGCCGTTGTTTAAACGTGCTTACATTTATTTTGCAGCCACCAAATTTTAAAACACTTCCAAATGTGTTATACTCCTCCTATTGTTCTATTAATCTCACAGCCGCATTTCCGCCGTGCTCACGTAACCCTTCTCTGTTCCGCTTCTCTCCATTTCGTTCTCTGTTACGCTACAGTTTGTATACCCACTCTCTAATATCTACCTACAGTCATCGTGCTCATTTCCGTTCATTCAGCCGTCCTACTTCCATTGAACCCTCCTCACGCAGGCAAGTTTTTAAAGAGCAGAAAGAGGGGTGGGTAAATTATTGAGAGCAGAACTAGAGGGACCTAAATTCATGGAAGGGTATCCGCAAGTCAGGGATATATTGAAGAAAGCAAAGTGGCTGCGGTTTATCCAAAAGTTTAGAGGCTACCATAAAGAGGTGAAAAAAGCGTTTGCAAGGTCTTTCAATGGCCTGGAGGTAGAGATTGGAGACCTTAAGTTCACGGTGAATGAGGCATCTATAGCATCTGCCACAGAACTTCTTCAAGAGGGTGAACGTTGGTTTAAGAACAAAAGCATTAGTGATGAAGCCTGGAGAGTAATTCTACATAACCCAGGTATGGACATAACTATTTTTAAAAGAGGAATTCCTATTCATGCTTTGAAAGAGGAATGGGCTACTTTGCTGCTAGTTGTTAAAAAATTTATCACTTGTGAAGGTCGTTTTGGGTCAATGTATATGTCCCATACCAAATTGCTGATGAACTTTCTAGATAACCAGACCCTCAATCTGCCATATTTTCTATTAAATAGTTTGAAGAAGATGTATGTGACTATTCAGAAACATTTAGGGGATGTAGAACCACATCTATATCACCATGGTCTTGTAAAAATTTTGATTGAAAAAGAGTTAAAGGAGAAGAAGGACACATGGGAACAATTTTTGATTAGAAATTTCTTTGAGGAACCTCAAGAAATTCCTGAAGGCAGCACATCAAGAAGGATTAGGAGAAAAATAAAAAATGATGAAACTCAAAGTACTCCTACTACTACAATTGAAAGAACTAGTAGGGAAGAGAGACTGTCAAAAAGGAAGAAGAGAGAAACCAAGGGTAAAAAGCCAATAACATCAAAAGAGAGAAAAAGTATTGAGGCTATGCATCAAACGCCTTCTTCCTAAGAAGATCATCAAGTGTTATCTGAGAGATTGGTTCATATTCAAGAACAATTATCTATAGCCAAGAAGAAAGAGAAAGGAAAACAAAAGCAAAAAGACAGTGGTCCACAGCGTGTGAGAAGAAGTTCAAGGCTTAAGGGGAAGTTGAGAAAAACGCAAACGAAAGGACCCCATTTTATTGACTTGGGAGAAGAGACATCTGAACAATCCCCAGCTGGCCATAGTCCATCTCACTCTCAATCATACAATGAACCTAGTTCATTTCATTCTCAGTCAGACATTGAACATAATCCATCCCATTCTCAGCCAAATGTTAATGTGAGTCCTTCTCAGCCAGATTTTGAGGACAACTCTCCTTCACAGCATTTTGGGGATAGCCCAATAAAAACGACACCTGATATAGACCCAAAGCAATAAGAAGTATATGATTATATAGAATCTTTAGAAAGAGCAGCTATGGGTCCCAGTACTTCATCCACTCAGCCTCACACAGTACAAGATGATCTAGTCCAATCACTAAAACAAGAAGTCTTTGAGCTAGAGCTTTTAAATAAACACATTAAAAATGAAAATGAGGCATTGAAGGAACAAAGAAAATTGGACAAAATCATTCATGATAATACCATGCTACATCTCGGAATATGGCAGAAGAAGAACAGGAAATTGAAAAAGAAATGCCAGAAGTTAAGCAGAGCACTGGTTAATATCAAATTCATATGCTTAATAAAGAAGCCCAGAATGTTAGCAGCACCAAGGAAGAGGAGGAGAGGGCTAGATGTACTGGCTGAAGTGTCAAGGCATATGAACTGAAAAAGGATTATCAAAATTTTGGTTGCATGAGGACATGCAACACCTTCACAGTGGGAGTATGTTGATGTTTTTCATTCACTTGAACCTTCCAAGTTGTCAATATCATTGTATATTAATTGTAAAAGAGAATCTAAAATGGTTTTTAACTATATTTTGTGTCTGCTGTTTGATTTAGATTTTTTCTCATTTAGTTGCGGAATCTTGCCACTTTTCGCAGCTGCTGCAACTTTCCGCAGCCATTTTGTGAAAGTCTATGTTACAGGTGTCTTCAGGAAAAACGAGCCACATGGGAAAGTCAGAAATGATGTGGACATGGATCGTGTCCTATTGGCTTGAGAAAATTTACTTAAGGAGGCTGTGGTCAAAGGTGGCCAAGTGGAAGTCAACCGCAGAGTCCCACGGTGATAGGACTCTATTTCTCAGCACGTGAAGATTTGTATGGCCGTTTCTGAGTTACGGGAGACACATCAACACCTGTACACGGCTCCATAAACCGAATCCAACATCCACTCTTCATAGATTTACTCCTCAATGCGGCCATGATCCTAGATCTCTGGACGTAATGGTTTACGTGTTTTCTATCAGCATAAACTTTAGGGAATTAGTTATATCACCTTCAGTTATAAATAACGCGTTTGCATACGCATAATAGTTAGTCTCCATTAGCCTCCAGATAGCTCTGTAATGTAATTACGTTGCCACTATGTCGTAATATCACCTCTCTGTTATGATTGCATTTTAATATATAAGAAGACTCTGTTTCCAAGCGTAATTCGTATTTGAAGGCTATTGCCAAGGCTGGTGCAGAGGGCCCCTGCACACGCTGAGGTTTTGTGCATTATTGTATAGTTCTTGTTTTATTTCTTTAAGCTCATTGTGCCATAAGTCATTCATGTGTTTATACATTACATATTTCATGGTATTTATGCTTCATCTCTGTTTATAATCTTTCATGCTTTACATCTTACTTCTGTCCATAATCTTTCATGTTTTATGTTAACTGATCAATGTTCTTGTTTCAGATTACAAATAGGAAGCCCGGGCATTTGCATATCTTTTGACTAATGACATGGAATCAATATTGTTCTGCTGCTAATTTATTTTTCTTAGTTTTTGTTTAATTCCAGTACTGCTTTGTTTATTTCAGTCTTGCACATTTGTTTCCATAGTTAGATTTAGATATATTAAATTGCTCATGTCATTTTCAGTTACCTCCGAAAGCCACAGCTGGACTGATGGTGAGGGATTAAAGTATGAGTGTGTAGTTTGATATTAGTTTACTTTCTGCAAGTTAGATATATTAAATTGCTCATGTCATTTTCAGTTACCTCCGAAAGCCACAGCTGGACTGATGGTGAGGGATTGAAGTATGAGTGTGTAGTTTGATATTAGTTTCTTTTTCTGCAAATTAGATATCAAATTGCTCAAGTTGTTTATGGTTACCTCCGAAAGCCATAGCTGGACTAATGGTGAGGGATCAGAATATAAGTTGATGTAATTTGATTTAGATTTACTTTGTTGCAATTCTTGGATTTATTTAAGCATAGTTTCTTTTGTGTTTAGACAACAGCAAGGATAATTTGGTTTTCATGCTCAATAGTTCACTGCTTGATTTATTAGGCTAGCATCACATTTTCATTTCCTTTCAAGTTTTGTCATTGTATGTTTCAAATTCCTTTTGAAGTTTGAAGTTTGGTAAATCATTATAAAGGACATCATTGCCTTGAATATTCATAACCATACTTGTCTTTTAGAATTTCCATCTCATATTAGGAAACCAAAAACGACAAAAAGGTAAGAAATAGGTTATCTTGCACATATAGTGCGCCACACTTCATCAGCTTACGAATCCCGGATTGATAAATTAATGTAGCAATTTAGGACACACTAAATTGACCAAACAGTAGTGCAAAATCATTTTTTAACACTGTCTATGCTACGAAAATGTGGTTTTGTGGCTTAATCAATTTTTTTGAAAATGGTTAAAAAATAGACTTTATAAACATGAGATGAGACTCTCAAGGTATGAAATAAGGTTGTTGGACTTTATTATGTGAATGAAAATGAGACTCTAACCCTATCACTTAACCCCTAAAAACTTAAAATGACTTAACACCTATCTAAAAGCCATGACTAGGAACAAAGCAAATTTTTTTTATAGTGATAATAGTTTACATTTTAAACCTGAGTGTGAGTATATTTAGTACTTTTTTATGCACATGGCTCCATTGGAAGTATTCCTACACTTAAAATGGATCGTCCTATCTTAAAAATATGGTAGAGTAATGAATAAAGATGTCATATGAAATAAAATTGTATAATAGCACTCTTGAAATTGTGATTCCCTAAAGTACAACTTGTAAAATTTCTACTATTATCCACTCTCATGGTAAGACTTGTCAGAAGAAATGTGCTCTTAATGCCTCATATTTTATAAATTAACTTTGATTATTGACCAATAACTATCATCCATAATTGTTTTTAAGACCCTCTTTGAAGGTATTGATGAGAATCTTCCTATGGTGGACCACGCCTACAAAAATATGACAAGTTTTTACAAGAATCCTTACATGATCAATCTGAGGAATTTTTTTAGTCATTATCTAAGATGTTTTATTTAAAATGAGTCTTCAGAGTAGAAGGACCAACCAGTAAATATTAGTAATTAAAAACTTTTCACGCCATCTTGTACCCTTAAGGAGCAGAATCGCCTCCCCAAATATTAAGTAACCTATTTAAGGTTGATTATAATCATAGTCTTTATATAGGATATATTAATTGATGGATAGGAGGTCTCATTACGAGCCAACATACCATGATCATGGGACCTAACAAGAGTGACATTACCGCACTGGTCACCAAGCCAGGGTAATGGCTTCGAATTGAAAATCTAGAGTATAAGAGATGTCATCAGGAGCTGACTTGTTCTTTCTGCTTAGTTCTTGTGAATGGAATTGTCATTAGCTAGTTACCAAGCTGGGGCAATGGCCTTCAATTAATTTAAAAATAAATAAATTCTTTGAACAAAATGTGAATCTATATCTAACAGTTGGGACACGAGCATTTCATTGGTTAAAAGGCATCCCTATCAAGCCTATTGACGCCTGCTGGCAGCAAGGCCATGCATATGGTATTAAAGTTTACTTTACACTATGATTTACTTAGTTTTTTTTTCTCTTCCTGAATTAATTATCATATCTCTTTCAGAATGGCTTTAAATATCCTTTCGATTTTACGTCTTCGAGTTCTAGTTTTTAGGAACAATTTTTTTTTATCAATGTGGGACCCTTAGTGCAGGTACCTCACCTTGCCTAGAAAAGAGGAGCTTCAACTATATGTGGATAATGGTAAGATGGTCACTATGGGAAAGTATTATTATGACTACTTTTAACATTATGGATTTGAAATCATGTCACTGATATTTACAATGAGGATATTAAAGTAAAACTTCTGATCGAAGATGTGTAATGTTCCCAATTTTCCATCAGTTAATGGAATATTAGAGTTCTTAATTTTCATAATTAATTAAGTAAATAAGAGGGTTGAGGGACCCATAAACTCCATATATAAATAGAATCCCCTTTTGATGTGTGAATCTGGATAATTTAGATGTAAATCTACATTATGGAGTAGTGGAGCAGCTTCTTAAATGAAGGAAGAGTGGAGATCATGGAGAGACATCGCAATATTCATGGAGGCTAGTGGCCACATGTACAACTCAATTATGAGGTGGGAAATGGGTATGGAAGGCTCACAATATATATAATGAAGATGAAGGCATAATAGAAGGTACAATTTTTATTATTATTTTTTATTTTTTTAGATCTATATTTTTCATGTGACATTTCTATGCATGCTTATGTTGTTTATCTAAGTCTGCAATGTTGTTTAGCACGTGGGTGTTTCCAACCAAAAATGCCACCCTTACCCACGGGAGACTTCGAGTGCCTACCTAAGAAGGTTTCTATTGATTTTCCATTCATCATCAGGCATTGGTGCCATATTTATCCACTCTCATATTCACATTTAGTCACAGGAATAACGCATTCCTGCTTGAGGTTTTGAGAGGTGGTGGTTGTTTCTAAAATTTTCAGTTACGAAATGTGTGGATAATTCATCCTTTCACCTTGTGCTTCAATATCAACCTTTCACGAGAAGCATATTCATATTTTGCATTCAGCCCAACATTTCACACCTCCATGCAGTAGAAAACAACTCCAATATTTCACAGTCGATGTTGGGTAACCAGCTCCAAAAATAGAAGAAAAAAGATATCAACGCCTTAGAAATAATCAACTTCGAGGGGGAAACCTCCAATACATTACATAAATGAACAATTCTTGGATGATACAATTTACAAAACCTCCTTTCTATATATAGGAGTCCATGGGGCCATAATGTAATCCTAGTGGCCACAATGTAATCCTAGCCGACCTAACAATAATAATTTAAGGGCACAATAATAACAAAATGGGGTTACAAGGGTACAATAATAACAATAAGGGGGTTACACTAACAACAATAAGGGACTATACTAGTAATATAGGGACCTAACATGCCCCTCTCCTTCAAAAAAAAGTGTTTTCCTCAATGCTTGAGTAGCTCTGGGTGCTTTTGTATAAAATTCTCATCCTCCCATGTAGAATCTTCAGTGGGTAAGTTCTTCCACTTGATGAGATACTCTGAAATTGATCGATTCCGTAGTTGTCGAGTTCTTGTTTCCGTGACCGCTTCCGGTTCCAAGATGATTTTTCCTTCCTCATCAAGTTCTGGCAATATTGTTTGAACTGGAATATTTTTACCTATAACCTTCTTTAAGCATGAAACATGGAAAACTGGATGTACTTCACCGTTATAGCATCATTTCTCACTTTGACATGATTCATGATTGCTTCATGGCTACACCATTCCTACAGATTTGGACAAATCTACTTAAAATGAAGGTAAAATCCCCATACACGACTATGCCCGTACTTTCAAGGTGGTATACGCGAGTCCAGCCTAGAATTTTCTGCGTATGGCCATTAAAATGATTAAAAAATATATAAAAATACTTCACTTCATTGGTCGGGAGCATATTTAGGTAGTTCAACCACCTCACTGCAATAACCTGTTTTCCCAATCGATTAAACTACTTGGAGGGACTATAAAAAGCCCTCATGTGTATGGCTTAAGGGAGAGAGAGAATTATTGATATTATACTCTGTTGGTATTCCCTATCCAAGTCTGATTCCCCGTGCCTCCTGCACTTTCCCAGTTCATTATAGGAAACCCTTGTTTCCTTGAGATACACATCCCTTTATATGTTATCTCATATGCACCAGTTTGGAAGGAGTCTTAGCGAGGCAAGGGCTGGACGGATCCGGACGATGGTCTGCGAAGGCCTTGGAAGGATCAGGTGATCTCTCCACTTGTTACTTTTGTACGTGCTATTTATAATACAGAAGTATCATACTGTTCCTGAAATAAACGTGTTAGTGTATGCTTTTATGTATGAGAATATTTGTTATACAAGCATTCATTATGATTTATTTAATGTTTTATATGAATCTCACTAACACTTAGAGTAGATATATGCTGTACAACTTGTGCTTTGTGCTGGTTTCTTCTTGTATTTCAGGTTAAGAAGGAAGGATGGTTGCTGGGGGTTTGGACCCCACGTGGATCTACTTCAAACGTAGGACCTACGTGTAACTCTCTCATTCTGCTCTATTTAGTTTTTCTGAATGTGCATGGTTGTGTGAGTCTATGTTAAGTAGCATGCCTCTGCTCTGTGGAGGTTGTATCCCAACCAACCTCTAGGGTGAAATTCCCTGAAACAGAACTGGCGACTCCGCTGGGGATCACATTCTTGTGATTCTCCTGTTGGGTTGTTTCAGCTGTTTGGTAGGTTGCCGACAGTTTCATCTTTCATTTGCAGTCCAGTTTACTTTCTTGCAGTCAGTCTGAAGTCCTGGTGTCTTTTCCAGGCTTGTTCTTTTTGTTTTTTCATTATTTACCTTTGCATACGCACCTTCTTTTGCACACAGTCGCATATACAAGCTATTTTGTCTGAAGGAAACCACGTATACGCGAGTTTCCCTTAGAACAGACGCGTATGCACGCTGGTTGCATAGCTATGAGGTAGCGTATACCTAGGCGAATTTTGAATTTTTGGGATTCTTGACCTTTTGGTCCTTTCTGGCTGTGGAGGCCTGTTTCTACAGAGTCTCTGTACTTACTGGAGTGTGAAGGAAGTGGTTTCATGTCTTTTCTCTCTTTTGTTTGAGTGAAAACTAGTCTTTTTGGCAAAGTGTTGTTTCTGGTGCTGGCACTTCTGGATTGAGTTCCAAGATCGCTTTCTGAGCATTCTTGGTTGTTCTGCTTTATCAGAACAGAGAGATTCTGCTCACTGACTCACTCCTATCTTTGTGTTGTGCTTCGCATCTAAAAAGCCCATTAAACATTTGTTTTGCTTTTTGTTTTTGCATTTCAAAATCTCAAAAAACATTTTGTCTTGTTTTTGTTTTTGTTGTTGCATTTTCATTTTCGTTTTGCCATATCTTTTAGAGCTTTTGTGAAGTTTCTTACTTCTAGTTTTCGGCTTGATTTTGAGGAGGAGTTGTCATTTGATTTCTTCTTCTTGTTTTTAAGTGTTTTTGGTGTCCTTATTTTAAGAGTTCTTGATTTCAAGAATTAGCTTTCTGGACAACAAAAGATGAGTTAAAACTGAAGGAGATTTTTGGGAAATTTCACTTTGTTTTAAGAGATTTTTTGCATCTTAGGATTTACATGCTTGTAGTGATTTGCATTAGGTGCATTTTAGCATTTAGTTAGCTTCTTAGTTTTTGTGAGTGTGAGTTTGCCATTTGAAAAGAAAAATACAATTTTTTAGTCTCGTAGAACCTGTATAGAGATTACTTTTCATCGAAAGACAAAGAACTGCATGTGCATGTAGTTAAGTTTTTATTAATTTCTTTTGCGTCAAAACACCATTGGTTTCATCTCCATATCCTTGTGACTTAATATAACAACCCTTAAAATAAGCGATTTAATATAAAATCAACTAGCAAGTTTTACTAAGTGTCAATCACCAACTAGCTAGGTTGTAGGGCCTTTGAATAGGTGAGTGGAGAGTTAACTCTCCAAGGCCGCTCAAACAAACATAGAAGTTGATTAATTGAGCGAAATCCAACTCCGTGAGGTGGACTGGGAAAGCTCTCATCCGAGAGTCAAGCGCGAGGGGAAGTGAAGGTTGAGAAGAGGGATACCCCCCTCCGATTAGCTAAATCTGACCTCAAGACCGTTCCGCCCAGCTTCTGATACGGATTGGTGTCCATAGTTGCCACTCCTAGGTTCCACACAGGTGACTGCGGGGGGGAATACCTGTGGTACTTGAGGCAGACGTCGCATCACTTTCAGCAGTACTTCTGGGGGGTGCCCTTGCGAAGCTTGGGTGCTTGAGCCGGAAAAGGCTGTCGTTAGGAGGTCGACGTAACTATTTCTGATACCTTCGCTAGTTGTTCTGGGCCCTAATCATCCCAGACTACTTTCGGAAGGCCCTATACTTCGCTTTCCTATATTTTGGTGTCCGGTCCTCATCACCCAGAGCGGAAATAATTGGAGGCTGTTTGCTTGCTGTTTCTCAGGTATTTTTATTTTAGTGAGTGCTCTTTGCTCCTAGCTTTCCTAGCTTTTCACTTTTTGAGTCTAATTTAATAAATCTATAAAAGTGGTTGATCAAGCGCCTCGACGTTTGAGGATAATCCGGGGGTTATCTCCCGAGAGTGCAGAGCCTTCTTCGAGAAGGCGTAGGAGCGATTTAGCAGGTGGTTACCACCCTGTGGAGTCTGACGCTATGGAGAGAGATCCTCCACCAAGGTCTGAAGGTTTCGTAGCTGATTCCGGTGTCGGTTCCGAGAGGAGCGTTTCACTCACCTCGTGAGTGTTGTTTCCTCAGGAAGAAGATTTTCAGATAGAAGATATACCTGAGCCTCCTGCTATAGGTCCATCTCCTCTTCCTCCTGATTATCCGTTTGTTGTTCAGTACATCGGACCGGAGTCTGAGAGACCGCCGGATCTTCCGTATCATTCTTATCTTTCGATGGCCACGACTGGGAACGCGGCTTCTACCGTGAGTGCTGCAGGCATTCAGACTCCTGCTTCTGTTGAAGCAGGGGGCACTATTGCTTCATCTTCAATTGCTTCTAGTGCTGCTGTGTTTGGCTCTGGGTTCACCCAAGCATATGCTTCTCATTCTGGTCCCTTCTGTTCAGGGATGTCCATTAGTGGAAATCCCTCTTTTTCCTTTTCTGCTGCTTCAGCTGGATCTACGCCCATGTCTAATATGGCTAGTGGATCACCATTTGTGTTTCTTCAGACCGCATATTCCGCCCAATCTCTTTAGGGTCGCTCGCTTACGTCCTGCATCATTTCAACCCTTGGTCCTGGGGCAAAAGTTCGACTACTTACGAAGATGGAACTTGCTTACAACGGTGGCTTGTGGTGGAATCGCTTCTTCGCAGTCATCAAGGTACAATGCTTTTTCTCTTCATCGAAAAGCGATTGCACTTTTTCTCTCTCGTTTGTCATGTGGAACCCCTACCAGGGGCTTTCCTCTTCAATCAATACTTCAGCGGGGGGAACTGGTCTGGGTTTTGGTAACTCGGCATGGGTAGGAGGTTCTTCTCCATTTTCTATGAGTCCTTTCTGGCAGCCTGGTGCCTCATCAAATCTAGGCTATTCTTTTCAGAATGTTGGGAATCCATCCACTCAAGGATGGAATCCTCAGGCTCCGCCTCGCTTACCTTTTCTGGCAACATTAAACTTTCCAGATTTGTTGAAGTTAACTAATGACCCAATTCGTTATAGTCCGGGGTGGCCTCCGGTCCCGACCAAACTTCCTTCAGACATTCCAAAGTTTGAAGGTAAGAATGGAGAGGATCCAGCTGACCACATCACCACTTTCCATTTATGGTGTTCTTCTAACTCCCTGATCGACGATTCGATTAGGTTGAGATTGTTTCAACGCACCCTAACTGGAAACGCTACCAAATGGTATATTGAGCTAACTGGGGGCAGTTTTGCTACATTTGGAGAACTGGCTGTTACATTTCTGAACCATTTTCAGTTGCCTGTCTGGTATGATGTTGGGACTGAACTCCTAGGTAATTTTAAGCAGGACGACGCAACCCACATTTCTGATCACATTCAGGAATGGAGGATAAGGAAGAGGCTTATTAAAGCCCATATTCCAGGAGTTCCTTCTAGGTGGTTTTTTAAATCTCTCAGAAATGACATTTCAAAGATGCATCCCCATTCCAGGCTTTCCCGAGGAGCAAATATCTTTAGGGCCTAGCAAAGGAATTGATCTATTCTTTGGCCTGGGATGTTTATAAGTATTTTCCCAATGCTCCTCGCTCCAAATTGGACTTATCGAAAACTAAACCTGGTCCGCATGGTGACGGGCTTGTCGGATCGGTCAGTAGTGGTGCAGCCAGCCTGCTTTCTCAACTGCAGCAGTTGTCTTTACAATCTGCTCCTTCTGGTCAGGCTGTGCCTGCTGATTCATCACCTTCCCAGTCTTTGTCCATAAATGTTGTCCAAGCTTCTGATCCCAAAGGAAATCAAAAATCCGATGGGAAGAAGAAGGGACGAAATAACAAGAAGAAGGGCAAGAACGGGAAGGGCAATGCAAATAAAACCAACGAGCGTGTTGGTGAGGGTCAAAAGGAGAAAAAGAAAGTGAAGTTTCCATGCAAGCTTTGTGCTGGAGACCATCTCACGCACCTTTGCCCTAAAATTCAGGATGCTCAGCGCCTGTTATCCCAGCAGGGTTCTTCTAGTTCCCAGGCTGTGCTAACAAAACCTTTTCCCCAAGGGCAGCAATTAGTTGTTGGCGCAAACCAAAATCTTGGGGCTTCCTCTGGAGGTACCCAGGAAGGGGAAATTCCATCGAACATCTTTATGATGAGTGCTCACGTGGATGTCGCTACGAGATCCCGTGATTATGGCGGAGAGGAATCTTTGAAAGCTAAGGAAGTTCCTGATGCTACTGAGCCGCTTCACATCACGAAGCCAACTGTTGAGTCTATGCCTCGGATGCCGAAATCATCTTCTAAGCGGTCAACGATTAATCCAAACGCGAGGGCTGCCTAGAACTACTCGATTGTAGAAGATCTGGCACAGATTCCTTGTGCTATGCCAGCTTTAGAGGTACTCCAGTCTTGTTCGGCTCAGCGCAGTGCTTTGCTCACTACCATTGGGGCTGTTGATCCGAAAAATTCTCTTCTGATTACTTTTGATATGACTAATTTTAAGAAGAGACTTCCTCATCACATGGCTTTTCACATTAAATCGTCGTATCGGAAGTGCAGCATCGTTTGGACGGTTGTTGAAGAGGGTGCTTCTACTTGCGTGATGTCTCTCACATGCTGGAAGACACTTGGATCTCCCAAAGCTGTTCCATCTAGCACTGTTCTTACTGCATTCGATGGTCATTCTCACAGACCCCATGGTATTTTCCCGGCTTTGCCCATCTGTGTTGGGGGCAAAACCGTTAACATAGAGGTTGAGGTAGTGGATGCAGCCTTGGACTACAACCTTCTGTTGGGGAGGAACTGGATTTATGAGATGGATGCCATTGCATCCTCACTATTTCGAATTGTATGTTTCCCCCACGAAGGGAGGATCGTTACAGTGGATCAACTGAATTGTCCTTCTGTAGACCTGGATGCGCCTTCTGACTCATCTGTTCCTAAGTTGGATAATACTAAGGTGCCTGTTGAGAATCTATGAGTTGGAATGTATTCTTCCCTGATGGGTACTTTCGATCTTCCTCCTCCTAAGGTTCATATTAATGCTATTTCATCCTCCAAGGCTCCCCTTCGAAGAGAGTTCTTCCGAACTCATTATTTTTTGGACCCTTGGACCTTACCTTCCCCTACTGCCACATTAGCGGAAGGTCAAGTGGGTGGGATGGCATTCTCGATTTCTACAGCTGAGATTGCATATCAGTCTATTGTTGACACTGCAAAATCTGATCCAGCTCCTCTTTCACCGGAAGAGTTGGATGGTGATGTGGCTCAGGCTTGGACGCTTACTTCTTCTTCTGCCCAGGATTGTCTTGATACCACTCTTCCATCTGAAGAGGACATCTTGGAAGCGATGACAGGTATAGATAGACCGTGGGATGATTTGCATCATCGGTCTTACTTCCTACCTGACTTGAGCGAAGTCGAAACAAGTTTTCCAAGTCCTCAGTCTCCTGGACCTATTCACCACTGGAGCCTTTAGCACCAAAGACAAAGCCTACGCCGAAGGGAACATGGTCGTGATCTCTCCTACTATCCCGGTGAACATTTTTTTAATCCTAATATTACCTAGAATTACTTCACTGGAGCCTCGAATGTTCTCATGAAGAGGTTCAAATCTATACCAGCTCTTCAAAGAGTAGGGATGTATTTTATTCGGAGAAAATGTCCGTGCTGTACTCATCTATAGTCCAAGAAGATGAGATCAAGATGTAAGGAAAACGTTTGCAAGCCTACTGTGTGCAAAACTTCTGCTCGGTTAACTGAGAATGTTGCTATCGTGTCGGGCGTTGAAAGCCGCTTTACAAAGTGGATTCATTTTCGCAGTTCCTCTGACTGAATGGGTTTCAAACCCCGTTCCGGTAGATAAAAAGCAATGAACGATTCGAGTGTGCATCGATTTCAGAGACCTGAATAAGGCGTGTCCTAAAGATAATTATCCCACACCTTTCATCAATCAGATTATTGACGAGTGTCCTGGTAACGAGATTTTCTCCTTCATGGACGGTTTCTCTGGTTACAATCAAATTACTATCCGTCCAGAAGATCAACATAAGACCGCATTTATTTGTCCCTGGGGTACGTTTGCATATAAGAAAATGCCTTTTGGTATTAAAAATGCTGGAGCTACCTTTCAGCGGGCCATGTCTTACGCCTTCCACGACATCAAGAAGATTATCGAGGCTTACTTAGATGATCTAGCAGCTAATTCTCGAAAGAGGATGGATCATCCTAGTCACCTCTGGCAAATATTTGAAAGATGTCGTTTTTATAAAATTCGGTTGAATCCGAACAAGTGCGTTTTCGCGGTTACATCCGGTCGGCTGTTGGGATTTATCGTGTCTAGGGAAGGGATAAGGGTAGATCCCTTCAAGGTTGAGGCAATACTTCGGTTGCCTCCCCCGTCTTCAATCCGTCAGCTTCAAAGTCTCCAAGGGAAATCTAATTTTCTTCGGATGTTTATCGTCAACTATGCTGAGATTACAAAAGGATATATGAGACTGTTGAAGAAAGGAGTTCCTTTTCTTTGGGACGACTACGCTCAACGCTCATTCGATGCCTTGAAAAAGGCATTGACCTCTGCTCCTTTGCTGAGTCCACCTGATTATAGCAGAGATTTTCTTTTGTATCTGGCTACAGCAGAATCTACCATTGGTATGGTTCTGGTTCAGGAGGATGATGCTCTTGTTGAGCATGTTATTTACTACCTTAGTCGAGGATTGGTAGGACCTGAACTTCGATACACCCCGATAGAAAAGTTAGCCTTAGCAGCAGTTCATGCTGTGCAGCGACTCCGGCATTACATTATTCTTCACAAAACTTATGTCTTGGCAACTGCCAATCCATTTCAGTTTGTCCTCAGCAGGCGAGTGATTGGGGGCAAATATAATATATGGATTGTGATTTTACAAGAATTTGATCTCGAGTTCATGTCTGCCAAATCCAAGAAGTCATTAGTCTTTGCGGAATTGATCTTCGAGTTTCCTTGTGGAGAGGAGATGATCTATGATGAGTCCTTTCCGGATGAACACTTGTTTCTAATCTCTCCACAAGATCCTTGGTATGGGGATATCATTGTGTATCTCCAGACTGCGAAGTTTCCCTCTTCTTTTTCGGAAGATGAGCGTCATAAGCTGCGTCACTTAGCCAAGAATTATCTGATTATTGGTGATGCTTTGTACCGTCGAGGGGTTGATTCAATCCTAAGACGCTGCTTAAATTTCGAAGAAGCCGAGGCTGTGCTTAATGATTCTCACAGTGGAGCTTGTGGGGGTCATTTATCAGGGCTTGCTACAGCCCAAAAGATTTTGCGTGCAGGATACTTCTGGCCCTCGATTTTCAAAGATTGTGTTGAATCGGTCAAGAAGTGTCATCCTTGTCAGGTGTATACTCGAAAAATGCGCGCTCATCCAGCTCCGCTTTTTCCAGTCGTTACTGTCGGACCCTTTAAAAAGTGGGGTATGGATTATACTACTTGTAACCCGCCTTCGGCAAAAGGTCACAAGTACATTATCGTAGCAGTAGACTACTTTACGAAGTGGGTCGAGGCTATGCCTACTTTTGGGAACGATGGTGAGACTGTAGCTTTGTTCCTTTTCAACCAAGTTATCGCTCGTTTTGGTATACCTAGAGAGGTTTTCACTGACCATGGCAGTCATTTTTAGAATAGTATGATGGCTGAGTTGGCTCTCAAATTGGGTTTCCGGCAGGAGCATTCATCTCCATATTATCCTCAGGCCAATGGGCAAGTGGAAGCCGTGAATAAATCCTTGAAGACAATTCTTTAAAGGACAATTGATAAACATAGATCCAACTGGCATATTATGCTATATCCTGCACTTTGGGCATACAGGACGTCAGTTAAAACTGCAACTGGCTTTACTCCGTTTCAGTTAGTCCACGGGGTGGAATTCGTATTTCCCATTGAATGCGAGATTCCTTCCCTTAAATTAGCTGTTGAGCTTCTTCCTGACACTTCTAGTCTGGCAGAGCGGCTTCTTCATCTGGAACATCTTGATGAGCAGCGTCGAGATGCCGCCACGATGAATGAAGCGCATAAAAACCGAGTCAAAGTTCAGTATGATAAGGCGGTTAAGCCTAGGGTCTTTTCCGAAGGTGACGTTGTTTTGGTCTATGCCCAAGAAAAAGATGCCTTGGGGGTAGGAAAGTTTAAATCGATGTGGTATGGCCCCTATATCGTTAAAAAAGTCCTTAAGAAAGGAGCTTATACCTTGGTTGACTTCGAAGGGAACGAGTTGCCGGAGCCCCGAAACGGGCTCTATTTGAAGAAGCATTATGCCTGGGCTTTGCCCTGGCATTTTGCTTTGTATATAGTAGTTTTTTTCTTTGTACATATCTGATTGATTTTCGATATTTGATGAGTTGGTGATGTTTTTGATCTGCTTTGGCAGGTTGTGTTGGATGTCATGAGTCATTTTGGTTTCGTCGATGGTGCTAGTAGACACACCCGGAACTTAGCTTCCGCGGCTTGGGTGCTTCATTATCCTTCCGGTCAGCTGTTGGTATCAAGAGGAGTCTGCATTGGTCCTGCTTCCAATAATGTAGCAGAATACACTGCAGTCATTCATCTACTCTCGGAGGCAATATCTTTTGGTGTTGATTCGTTGGTAGTTTTCTTGGACTCCCAGCTGGTGGTGTCGCAGTTGAACAACACTTATCGGGTACGAGATCCAGTTTTATTACGATTGTTCTTGAGGGTACGTTTGTTACAAAGGTCATTTCAATTTTAAACATTCATTCATATTCCTCGAGCTGACAATTGGTTTGCTGACTCATTGGCTAATCAAGCTTTAGATTGGCATATTAATCATTCAATACAATAAAATCTAATCATCAAAAAACATCATACATTTGATACATTTATCACATCACATCAAAATATCGCTGTATATATATCATCAGTATGTCAAAAAACTTTACAAAATTTTGGATCCATCAATGCCGTACAAAACTTGGGCTTATGCCTCATCATGTTCAGTCTCAAAAAATATACAGTCATCTAATATGTAAAAACTATCTACTCCTGAGGACCCTGCCCAGCGTTCCTATAGAACATCACTGCAGTGGCCACACGGCGGAACAGTCTAACCCAGTCCCGGGGTACTCCTACAAATCTTGTGCTTCCGGATGGCTTCTTCCGAAAAGTCCTCCACATCGCCCATAGGGGATTTAAGTGGCTGGTTCCTCCAAGTTTCTCTCGCACTTCCGGGAGAGTCCCGTTTAATCCACTGTCAGCTTCTCACCTCGCGCCATGGCGCTTGTAGGCCTTCGTGACTTAATCTGGTCCAACATATGAAACATGATCATTTTTAATTTTCAGTCATTATGAATCCAATCAAAAACATGTTTGTGTTCATTTTTTCATACATATTTTAAAAAATCCAAAAAAATCATATAAGTCAAAAAAAATTTGCAAAAACTTACCGACTGCTCCCCATGCTGTGCCAGGTGGAAGTACTAGATCTGGATCTCCTCGGAAATCCATCCCGGCATAGGGATAGTCATCCACTGCGATGATCTGTTCTCCCCACCACAGGAAGAATTGATCGTCCCATGTGGTTCGGGGCACTTCGCTGCCCCCCAGTCTCTTCATCATGTCTGCCCAACGGGCGATTCTTGGGTCCCGCGGGCTGCTGATAGTCGAGATGACTCTGGGTCTCAAAGCTGGAATCCTGTCAAAGAAGAATGTTGTCAAAATGGTACCATAGCCAAAGTGTTTAGTTTTTACCTGGCGAATAGAGGTCAGCTGTTGTTTCATGTTCTGTAGCAGGGCTGTGCACCAATCGTAAACATGAGTCAAACACTCTACAGCTATACTCATTTGCGTCCTGGACGCCTGATGTAGTGAGGCAGATCCTGCCACTCTGCTGATGGTGAAAAGGAGGATCTTCATGTGCAAATCCCTGATATCTCTAATTGCAATCTGCGTTCCAACCTTTTTGGAATTATCTACGCAATATACATGGACATAATCTTTCACGGTTAACCCTCCCAGGGGTTTTCCGTGCAGGTCTACTGGTTCTCCCCTCCTGGAGAGTCCAGTGATGAAATATATATCCTCCACTTCTATGCATAGTGGCATCTGATCAATTATGAAGCAATCCTGATCTCGTTCCCAGTAATTTACGAGCATTTCAAGCAACCGCACATTACTTTTCATATTGGGCATTTTAAAGAATTTCAACAATCCGCAATTTCGGAGGATGTTTTGCGATGCGCGGTCCTGCATGACCTCTTGGTCTACTGCGCTATGCTCACGTTCCCTCCATGAGATGGTCATCCTGAGAAATTTCATCAAAATTTGCATTAGCCACGCTTTTTTACAATCGGACCTGCGCATACGCGAATTTTCCTGTGCACAGTCGCGTGTATACGCGACTTGCATTCATTAAACCCGCGCATGCGCAGATACGCAATTTTTAGCAAGGGTTTCAAAGCAAAAAATCACTTAATTTTAATTTCCAAATGGACAAAATGAATAAACAGGATGATTAAGGAGCCTACCTGAAGTTTCGCTGAATTCCGACGGTCGGTTGTTCCTGATTTGACGAAAGAAGTTTTTAGCTCCAGAGCACTTTTTCCAAATAAGCTATGCAATAATGAACCAAATGAGAGGTAATTTGTCTATTTATGGCTAAAAAGTTGAAAATTTTCGCAAAAATTTCTTATGCTTATTTTTTCGATCTATCTTATGCTATATAACTCGATTGCTTGGAAGTGCCTAGTTTGGTATGTTTTCAGGTACATTTTGACGATTTTGAGATTTTTCCTGGTTTTTGATCCATCATTTCCGACTCTTCACGGCAGGTATATGATCTTCACTGGCATATAGGTTAGGGAATCACTTTCCGTTGCATCTTGCATACTAGCCTCCATACTGATCACTTGCCTTAGGGCCGATCCCATCAGGTCATGAGTATTACACCCCTTTCACTCGCTGATTATTTAGTCATGACTTGATGGTAGAGCCTTCCTTTACATGGGCTTCCTAGTTAGTTCCTCGCTATCACTTGTTGCCCATGCTGCTTTTTATGTAGGCTCGGGAGTCCTCTTTAGTCCCGCCATGTCTTTCGTGTTGAAGCTTCATTCTTCTCCTTCATCACTTATCATTTTTCTCGCTTATACCCTAGAGGCTCCCTGGTGTCGTTAAGTTGTATTACTGCATTGCATATTGGCTACTTGTTTATCCTGGCCTTTAGCCGGCTTCATTTGGACTCGATGTTTAAGCCAACTTTTGACCTTGACTTTCTGTACAAGTTAACCATTGCATGCACTTAGCTAACACGACTTGACACCTTTGTACCCATGGATGGAACGTTCCTCTGAGTATCACTGACTAGTTTTCACCACCTTGCATTGAGCATAGGATTGTTCCAATCCCAGGAACTAGTGCATCTGCTTTCTTGATACTCATTCTATCCATTGTACCATAGCATTCTTTTATTCTTTTTCAGGCTTATTATATGAAAAAGAAAAAAAAATCAAATATAACAAAAAGAGCGGGAATGGGATGTATCTTCGTTGTTTTGATGGCAGTACAGAGTCAGTTTGTCGCCCTTGAACAAAGCACATATACTTATATATATTTCCTTCATTTTGGGATGGTTCTAGTTTTGACCTAGGTTCAGCCTTTACCATGTTTCACTTGTCAGTTCTCCCTCGGTCGGTTATCTCTTCCAATCATATGGAAAGTTTGTTTTGCCTCCTGCATGACAGACTTATACAGTGTCACTTTTTACTGCCATGGTCATCACAGAGTCGTGCTTTTGTTCAAGGGAAGTCTAGCCTGAGTCGGCCATTCTGCGGTGTTTCTTGACTCATTATTCAGTCGGCCTTCCCGGTCTTGTCAGTATCATGTTCTATCACATCAGATGTTTTGATCTTCTGCTCGTGCTGGTTTGAGAAGGTCCCCATTGACTTCTTGCCGGCGGGTTTGTCTCTTATCGACTACGACACATTGCTCTGAGAGCAAGCCTAGAGCCGCACCTTGGGCCTATTTCCATCATTTATAGGTGACCTCGTGCTCAGCATTTGATCATCATCATGGGTCTTTGACTGAGTGGTTTCCCCTGTGTTCGACGTCAGCACACATTATCACACTTTGGGATTCAAGTGCGATGACCTTGATTTCCATTTCCTGACCCCATCGGTGGATTTTCAAGCCTCATCGTGCCGACCCTTTCATTATTAGTTGCTTTCGGCAGGGTTTCTTCCGTGCGCTAGCTTCATCTTCAGGTACGTCGAAACTTATACTTCAATTTTGGTTCCATCACTCTACTTCGTCCGAAGTTCAGCTTCCAAATCTTGGCCCGCGGGTTACACTCGCTAGCTGGATTTCGATGTGGGATGCCTTAATGCCTTCCTTCCGGCGCATCTTTTCCCATCGACTTCGACTCATTGTCTGCGGGAATAAGGTCTAGAGTCTTTACATTGTCAGTACATTAGGGTTTGCGTCATCGGTGGGAGTACTCTTCATCGACAGGCGTTGGGGATTCATCATTGCCTCTCCGATTGGTAGATTCTTTCAAGTGTTCAACTTCAACTCATTCATTCGCACTTGTCGATTGTACTTTGGGGCACCTTGACACTCATTATCATTATCGGTGGGTTGTCTCTTGCATTGGTTAACGGGATACATCAATGCCCGGTATCCAACGATTTCTCACATGGTCGACTTCGGCTCATTTATTCCCATTGTGTAGAATTGTGCCATAGTGATTGCATCAGAGCATGTTTTCGGTTCACTTTTTGATCGGTCCTTTCGCATGTACTGCCGATGATGTCGTCTACCCCTATATGTTGCGGTTCGACACGGCGGCATCACTTATATGTTGGTCCCCGAGAGTTGCGTGATTGTACCGTTTGATCCACCTCTTATGTAGATCCCAGTACTTGGAGATTCAATTACTTATTTGATCGGACATCCGGCTTGCACCATCTTTGATCAGCTTTCTATATGTGATACTTGGACATTGATTCGTGCTTGTATTTCGGTGCCATGCTCGGATGATTCATTGTGTACTTACGTTCGACTATACTTGTATACATGTTGGATCTATTCGAGTACTTCATGAGTAGATGTATTTTTGATCGAGCATGGGTATGCCCGCCTCGTGCATGAGTTGACTCTATCGGTTTCTTTCATTGGTATTTTGCAGGCATTTGAAATACGGTGAAGTCCTCTCTTGTCCTTGCGAAGTTCTTTTTCTATGTGCATAATACATTTCAGCCATCATAAAAGTACCCCTTTCCGACCCTCATATATTAGGGGGCATACGTTATAGCATCATTTCTCACTTTGACATGATTCATGATTGCTTCATGGCTTTTGGGCACCCGATTCCTACAGTACTTGGACAAATTCACTTAAAAACAATGTAAAATCCCCCATACGTGACTATGCCCGTACTTTTCCGCGTGTATACGCGAGTCCAGATTAGACTTTTCCGCGTATGCCATTAAAAATGATTAAAAAATATATAAAAAAATTCCCTAATTTCAAGCCGGGATTGATGGTTACTCGGAGTAGTTCCAACCACCCTGCGCTTCGAGTGCTACTTGTTTTCCAGCTAGCCTCGAAACTACTTGGAGGGACTATAAAAAACCCTCATGTGTATGGCCTAAGGAGAGAGAGAATTATTGATAGTTATACTCCGTTGGTATTCCCTATCCAAGTCCGATTCCCCATGCCTCCCGCACTTTCCTAGTTCATTGTAGGAAACCCTTGTTTCCTTGAGATACACATCCCTTTATATGTTATCTCGTATGCATCTCGTATTTTGGAAGGAGTCTTAGCGAGGCAAGGGCTGGACTGGATCCGGATCGACGGTGCGATAAGCCTTGGAAGGATCAGGTGGTCTCTCCACTTGTTACTTTTGTACGTGCTATTTATAATACAGAAGTATCATGTTGTTCCCGAAATAAACGTGTTAGTGTATGCTTTTATGTATGAAAATATTTGTTATACAAGCATTCATTATGATTTATTTAATGCTTTATATGAATCTCAATAACACTTAGAGTAGATATATGTTGTACAACCTATCCTTTTCTATGCGGTTCTTCTTCTTTTATTTCAGAAAGGTTAGAGAAGGAAGGACGGTATCTGTCGGGGGTTTGGACCCCACGTGGATCTACTTCAAACGTAGGACCTACGGGTAACTCTCTCATTATGCTCTATTTAGTTTTTCCGAATGTGCATGGTTGTGTGAGCTCTGTGCTAAGTAGGCATGCCCTGCCTCTCTGTGGAGGTTGTATCCCAACCAACCTCTAGGGTGTTAATTCCCCCGAAACACTCACGAAGAAAGCTAGTGAAGCTCCAATTTGTATTCCATAGTACCAATCTTTTGCAACACCTTGTAAGGACCATAGTATTTCTTTGGCAATAATTTATTATCCTTTTTAGTCTTGCTTGAGGGAAAATTTGTTTATATGGTTGTAGCCGTAAAAAAATACCCACGATCTCCTACATCAGAAACTTCTCTCACTGTGATGTTGATCTACCCTGTTGTTTCATTCAATTTTGTGCCAAATTCAGGGTTATCCTTTAAGAGTTGGAGAACTTCTTGTTGATGCTCAATGTACTCTTCCATTTGCTTGAACCTTCGAATTTTCCCTTAAAGATGATGTGATCGATGGTGGATGATATCCATAAAGTGCCATAAATGGGGTCATTTTTTTTGCGAGATACGGAAGTTGAAGTGTTATACCACCATTCGATGAGAGGTAACCACTTGACCCATTGTGTTGTGTTTATCAAATACAAAACAACGAAAAGATATCCTTCCAAACATTTATTTACTATCTCTGTTTGACCCATCGGATTGAGGATGATTAGATGAGCTATGACGCTAATTGAGTACCCAAACAAGAAAAAATAACTCCGTCCAAAAATTTCCCCATAAAAATGGGATCTCTCGTCGCTCACAATAACCCTTGGGCTTCCATGTAACTTTGAATTCTGTCCACAAATGTAGTAGCAAATCGTACTTGCTTTAAATGGATGAGATAATGCACAAAAGTGTGCATACTTGGTAAGTCTATCAACTACCACCATGATGACATTATTGCTTTCGGACTTTGATGAACCTAGTGATAAAAATCCATTGAAATCTCCTCCCAACGTTGACTTGGAATGGATAAAGGTTGTAGAAGTCTCGGTCTGTAATTGTACTCCACTTTGTCTATCTCGAGCAAACCAAAAATCTCCGCCAAAAAAATTTTAATATCGGATTTAAGGTCATCCCGAAAAAGAATCTTTCTTCACCTTGTGGTAAGTTTTTAAAATCTCGAGTGTCCTCCATAAAGGAGAAGTGTGCAATTCTAGAAGAATCTTTTGTTTTAGTTGGGAATTCTTACAAAGATCTAAGCGATCTTTGTACCATAAGGAAAAAAATTTTCCAACTAAATGTATCAAATGTACTAGGATCTTCGCCGCAACTTTTGAATGAGTGTCCATACATCTCTGTCCCTTCTTCCATTCATCTCTTGCTTCGTTTATCCAATCTGGTTGGATAATAGAAATGGCACAAAGCAATGCTTCCACTCTCTTCATTCTTTCTTGAGAGTGCATCCGCATGACTACATTAATCTTTCCTTTTTTGTAGATTATTTTCAAAGTCATAACTCAACATCTTTGTGACCCATTTTTAATGCTTTTTCATCAAGATAGTCTTTGATCCAAAAAAGTGTTTAAGACTATCATGATCATTTTTTTACCTTGAAGTGTTTTCTCATTAGGTAAGTTCGCCATTTCTTTAGTGCATGCAAAGTATTATAACATTTCCTTCTCATAAATAGGTTTATGTAAATACTTTCCTCTTGATTGGAGTGACTTTCTAAAAAGTAATGGGTCTTTCTTCCCCATAAAAATCGCACCAATTCCATTTTCACGAGGCATCAAATTCGCATAATAAAGGTTTTTGTGAAGTCACGAAGCGTAGCTAAGATCGGTGCTAGAGCACATTGCCTCTTTAAGATGTTCAAAGGCCTTAGATTAGCTTCAGTGAGTCTCATGAGAAATGCATCTTTCTTCAATAATGTTGTTAGAGTGTTAGTATACTCCCATAATTCTTAACAAACTTGTGTATAATAGCTTCGTTAACTCGAGAAATCCTTACGCATCTGCTTTATGTGTCTTGAGGACTTCTCCATTCCTTAATGGCTTTAATTTTGTTAGGGTCTACTTTTCACACCCTCGTGAGATATAATATGACCCAGATATTCCACCTCTTGTACTCCAAAGAAACATTTAGATGTTTTTTGCATATAATTGTTTCTCTTGCTAATAGTTTGAGCACCATGTCAACATGTTCAACATGATCCTTCCAAGACTCTGTTGTAGATTAGTATATCATCAAAAAATAATAGCACAAATTTTTCTAAGGAAGGGTTTGAAAATTGAATTCATCAACCCTTGAAAATGTAGAAGGTGCATTGGTAAGGCCAAAAGGCATGACCAAAAATTCATAATGACCCTCATGAGTTCGAAATGTTGTTTTTTGGAATATCTTAAGTCTTCATTCTAATTCTGATGATATCCTAAACGAAGATCCGACTCTTGGTAAAATGAAAAGCTTGCTCCATGTAATTCATCCACAATAATTCATCAATCACGGGAATGGGAAATTTATCTTTAATGGTGAGCTTATTAAGCTCCCTATAATACTGACACATTCGCCATGATCCATCCATCTTGTGTACCAATACTACAAGAGCGAGAGAAAGAACTTTGACTAGGGTTGAATTATACTGCCTCTAACATTTCTACGCAATCATACGTTCAATTTCTCTCTCTTTTGGAAGTAAGGATATCTATAAGGCACGATGTTTGGAGGAACACTTCCGGAATAAAATGAATATCATGATCATGATCACGAATAGGTGGGAGTCCTTTGGGAGTTTGAAACACCTTGGAATGATTGTCCAAGACTTGTTGGAGATGCTGATAAATAGATGATTTTGATGTCGGAATCTTCTAGTGAGCATAATTGTGCAATTACGCCTCGTTGTACTCTTTATTTAGAAGCTTTGCCATGACAATAGAGCTTATTATCCTTCCGGCTTCCTTCAATACTCCCGTAATTTGACTTCCTTTCCTTCGAAAAAAATTCAAGAAGTTCTTGAAAATTAAAAGCTACGTATCCCCAAAGATTGTAACCATTGTACTCCTAATACAACATCGAGACACCTCCCATAGGAATGGAAAGCATTGGACTAGTCAACACATATTCCCCCCATGGTTAGCTTGATATTATGGCATTTTTCCCGAGTAGAAATTTATAGTTCCTCCATTTGCAACCATCACTTGACATTACAGTGCTTTAGGTTGTATAGGAAACAATTCTAATTCCTTGGCTACCTTACAATGAATAAAATTATGGGTGCTACCTAAATCAATCAACACTATTAACTTTTTCTTCTTGATTTGTCCTTTTATCTTGAGAGTTTGAGGAGTGGTAATTCCCGCGGTCTGCATTACACGATATGGTCGGATTCATTTCTTCCTCTTACAGGGATTTGGTTCCCTCGGTGTATATCCTCTTCTTGTTCATTTTCTTCTTCCTCTTCTACAATCTATGTAAAATAATTTCTTCTCGGCACACTTAGTGACCGTTAGTGTATTTTAACCTATTACAATCGTAGCCTTAGAAAGCCCTTTTGCTCTTTTTTTCTTCCAATTGTTGTGGTGTCAATCTTGTGGGTTTTGGAAAATCTAGGCGTAGCCACACTTCCTTCTTTATAGAATTGGAGTGGTAGGCTTCCTTGTTGCCATAATTTTACATTCAACTTTTTCTTGCCAACTCCGAATGCCTTCTCCAATGAATCGGGTTCTAGAACGTGAACTTCATGTTGAATGTTATCCTTTAAAGTGCCTATGAAGAGATCAATCTGTGTTCCTGCGGAATATCGGTTATCTGCTTATATTCAATTTTTGGAAGTCCCTCAATGTCGTCGCCCCACTAACTTTTTGTTTGAGATTTATATCAATTGGCTAAAGAAGGTGTTGTTCTTTGTATCCTCATATAATGTGCTATCATTTCCTGCTGTCAAAAATTGACCAAGTGAAAAATTTTTTGGGGGCAAAACCATCGATACCATACAAATGTATTTTGTTCTAAATTCAAAGTTGCAATGCGTACCTTTTTGTGTGTTTTGCACATTATGAAGATCAAAATGTTGCTCCATTTGTAGTATCCATGTTACGGGATCCTTTCCATCAAACTTCCTCATATCCATTTTTTGGAATATGGTGGTTCTTCCACCAACATTAGAATTTATGAAATCCACGATTAACATTTATTTTTGTTCTCATAATGAGGTTCTTCTACTATCTTTTCACCATTAGGAAACCTTTCTTGTATCGAATTTGTCAAATATCTCGAAGGTGTTTGATTTTAGATCATCCATATTAGCTTCCATGCTAGCTTCCATTCCACCCATCTTAGCTTCCACACCATCGATCTTAGCTTCCACGCCATCTATCTTAGCTTCCACGCCTTTCTTCAAACCGTCCATATTCAATTCCACGCCATCCATATTAGCTTCCATGCCTTTCTTCAAACCGTTCATCTTCACTTCCACGCCTTTCGTCAAAACTTCCATTTCATTTTTTGTTACTCTTTGCGAGAGTGAAATTTGTTGCAGTTGCTGTTGTAATTTTGATAGATCATGTTGCAATTCTTCATCTTCATGGGTCATGGTAGAGCCTTCTGAAGGCTTAATGGGTGTTGAATTCTTTTTTAGGTGCCATTTTAGAATCCAATATTGATATCTATTCTTTACGAATATTCCCTTGGAATCAATTCAACTTGATTCTTCAAACAAGACCTATGTAATTCGATACACACACCTTTTACTTGCTTTGAGGAGCTCGATATTGAAATTGAATTATCTCCGTAATTGAAAATCTTAAATATATAAAATTCATCCTCTATAGTAGTCTCCTATGAAGCTTATTTCAAATGCCACGTTATGTCCGCATCTAATTTGGATTCCCAAGACAGTAGTTGTGTCCAATCTCCCACAATGACCTAATTTTTAGTTGCTTACGATGAGAAAACTTGTAGGACTCTGCCACATGTCGTCAACTGTTTCTATCCTTTGTCTGCGAAATTGATAGAAAAGAAAATAAAGTCCATGTACTTGCGACCAATTTTTACTGCACTCAAATCCACTCACCTAGAGAGAGGAAAGTTATTGAACTTTTCTCACGATCACCTCTTTTGAGATAGAAATTCAGGGAGCTCAGAAAAAGCACTACCTTCCACGACATCATATCTCCAAAAATATTGCGGACAAGCTCAAATTTTTTGGAAAAATTTCCTGGGTTCAGCTTCCGCCATGGACCAGTCCGCTGAACCCTCGTAGGAAAAAAATTTATAGCGAAAATTCGCCGATGACTTGTTTAGGAGCTTGAAAAAATACCTAATTTCCACTGAGATGATATCTCGAAAATATTGCGAACCAAGCTCTGAAATTTTCAGCAAACTCTTCCTATGGATTTCAGCTTACACCCTAAAAAATTCAGCTTCTTGAAACTTCGTAGAAAAAACGTTAGTATTGAAAATGCCACGATGACCTGTTTGGAGCAGCGAAACCCGTAGAATCCAAAGCTCCGATACCAAAATGTTGGGTAACCGGCTACCAAAAATAGAAGAAAAAAGATATCAACGCCCTAGAAATAAGCCACTTCTGAGGGGGAAACCTCCCAATACATTACATAAATGAGACAATTTCTTGGATGATACAATCTACAAAAACCTCCCTTTCTATATATAGGAGTCCATGGGGCCATAATGTAATCCTAGTGGGCCACAATGTAATCTCAACAAATCTAGCAATCATAATATAAGTGACACAATAATAGCAAAATGGGGGTTACAAGGGTACAATAATAACAATAAGGGAGTTACACTAACAATAATAAGGGACTATACTAGTAATATAGGGACCTAACAGTCGACTCTTGTAGATCCATTGGAGGAAGGAAGTTTCCAACATTTCAACTATAAATCTTGTGAGGGACCATCTCCTCACTCTGTTTTAATTGTTTCCATAATTTAGGAGCTATATTGTAGAATATAGCATCGTGATTGGAGAGCCTCCCTCCTATAGGAGAGTGCAATTTTCTCCATTTGGAGTATTCAACAAGCGGCACTCACTGGAGAAGTTCTGGATGGAGCTAGATCTTCAACTTTGAGATTAAGAATCTAGTGAAGGGATTAGAACCCTTTCCGAGCATAGATGTGATTGTACATCATATTGCAGCCATATTTTATTGAGATTATACTTCATGATCTTCATACCCGGCAATTGTATAGTGAAGCCCTTAAAGAGGGTGATTTTCCTAGATTGCTAGATACGGGAAATCCTTTTCACGGGTTAAGTCTTGGGTATTCATCATAAAGCCGAGATCTTCTAAATTTCAAAGACATCATCGGAGCTGGAACTAGGCAAATCAACATTTCCATATTTTCTGCGGTTGTTACCTCGACATTTCTAGCGGGGACAACACAATTGCCTTCCAAAGTATTCTGCAGTATACACAGTCCCTCTTGTGGGAGAACCTTAGGGTCATTCTAGCCTTGTTATTTAGCTTGAGTGTCTCTTATTTTGAGCACGATTATATTTTTTATCCACCTCCTTGTTAATAAAATACTCAACTATTATGTACATTTTGATGGCGTATTTAGATTAAATGTTTACTTTTCTGCAATTCCATTATTGTGTTTTGTATTACTGCATTCTCCCTTTTGGGATATTGCCGGTGGTATCAAAGCATGATCTTTCGCTCAACTTGTGAGGAACTTCTATCCCCTTAACATTATAAGTAGAAACTTATAGTAGAGATCTAAAATTTTAGAGGGTTTGAGTTTTTCCACTCTTCTCTTTAGATCCATGCAAGATCTCTCAAATGAGGTCAAATATATGAAGAGAGAAAGGAAAAACGAGTTTCCAAGAGCATTTCGAGAAGAGGAAGGTCCAAGAACTTCCTATTAGCAACATAAGAAGTTAACAATGCATAGATCTTGACCACATTCTACTAGATCCCTTTTATTTGACATGGAATGTGAATGGTATGAATATGAAGGAGACTTGGGGTATGAGACCCTAAGTAAATATCTATTTGAATACAAATAACAACCTAGATCTATTAAGGAGAATATAACTCTCCAATAATTTTTGCAACTCAAAGAGAGGATATCCCACAACAACAATAAAAGAAAGAGGCATAGATTCTTCTTGCCTACATTTGATGGATCTCCCACAAGCACATTGAGGGCTTGGAGGGGAAGAGCTAGCTACATCCTTTCGGCTATACCCGGTAGTAGAAAGAGAGGTTGTGTGAGATCCTGTAACGCTTGCATCTAGAGGGTGAAACCAAATATTTGTGGTGGTTTAGTCATTTATCACATATGAAAGTGTTTTCTTGTCTGTATTTCCTTCAAAAGAGGCGAAGAAGAAGTTTGGTCAAAAGAACACAGAGACATATCACATAGAGACATCTCCCATCATTGAGGAGAGATACTACATGATGACCAAAGGAAGATGTGGCTTGGGTTATCACCGAGGAGAAGGAGCCTCTACCACCACCATCGCGTTGAAGATGTACTTACATAAGGAGGAAGAGCACTTTCATATTTGAAATATGGTCTTAAGCTCTTTAACATTTGGAGCCGTGTATTACTCATGAGATAGACGCGGATAATAGCGTTAGTATAATAGAAGAGTAGCCATCATCTCAGTATTAGTAGTTGGAGATACCATTGCACCGGTGGAGATGGGAACTCTAATATATGATTTGCAAGATAGTTCCCGAGATTCATCTTATCGAAAGGTTTTAATACACTTTCATTTCATATTATTTAGTACCTCATATTGAGATTGTAGAGAACCTCGCCATCGTGGAAATTGCATAACCAAGGATTAGAGCATATTTCTGATTTGGAGTAGAAAATATATCATCGCATAGAGGACCCTTGAATTGATCAAGGAAAATATGTATTTCTATTCAGGTCTTTCATGGTTGACCTACACCTAACACTTTGTGTTGAAGTATGGAGTAGAAAAATATGGGAAGAGGATAGCTCTATTTAGCACAAAGTGTCGGAATATGAGTTTATCATTGTATGTGGCCAAGAGACAACACATGTATCACCATGAAAATCTACAACATTGTCAATACTTAGCAACGATTGATGAGAAGAGGGCCCCATTATTCTTTCTCGATCATTTTGAAGGTAGCTTCACTCATGAAGCATCGTAGAGGGACAAATGATAGAGGGTAGAAATCTTATGATGGAGAGCATTGCTTGATGGAGATAGGGTCACCTAACAAGAAGGGAAAATTTTAAGAACCCCCCCAAATTTATATGTATAATAAATGGGCGATTTTATTAATAATACAATATGTATATATAATTTTTTTGGCGAATCTCTCATGATATTATATTATCTTGTAAAATCATGGCGAATCACTAGTACAAATGGCGAATCACTAGTACAAAATGGTGAATCATTGTCTAGTGGAGTTCGGGGTGTTGGTTCCAATGAAGATATGGTAGTTGAACCAGGAGTTGAAGGAAGCGAACCACTGAGACCAAGCATGGCACATGGTGACTCATGAGGGAAGTAGTTCTCGTGCAGTTTGGAAAATGTGTTCTTCTAGTTCTGCTAAGTGTAGTGTTGTTGCTCATGCTACTGCTAACACTGATATTGAGGTTGGAGATGAGTTTGAGGAGTCCTCGGACTCTGAGTAAAATGATGTTTATGTAGCTCCTGGTGATGATCTCATATGTAGTAGTGGTGATGAGTTTGATTAGTGATCATGAAGACAACAGAATATTCAAATTTAAACAGACCCATAACAAAAAATCCATGAAGAGAAAACTCTAGTAAAAATATTGTCGTGCAAATCTAGATTCTATAGAATTATTAGAACTCCCTATTGCTTTGCAAATAGATCCATGAGATGAAGAATATGGTAAAAAAATGGGGATCGATATGTTTTATGGGAAGGAAAACTATTCCTGTTCAAATTCTTTCAGATGTAGAGACTTGATAGTTTTCAGTGAAGGAAATCTTTCTGAGATTAGGGATTTATCAGAACCTTTTTTAGAGAGAGCACCACAATGTATGAAGTTATATTATAATTTTATAGGTTATATGCATTGTATATTTGAAAGTTAGAAATGGAAGAAAACACTTCAAATATTAGCAAAAGATATCACTATAAAGTTTTGCACTATACAAAGGTTTTATCTAATATGCAGGCAATAGAGGCTTCTTTATATGACTTCAACAATAGCATCACTTGAAACAATATATTTTCTAGTATGTTGAATAAAGAAGCTTTGATGCTGTAAATTCATCCAGTCAGGGCGCAATTTGACTTGTTAGCTTTTCCACCCACAACAGACTCAAATGGAGGAGCCTTATAATAACTCCCATCAACCCACACAACAGGATAATCACCTCCCTACTTTGTGGAGCTCACACACAGAAGCAATAAGTTACAGGAAAAGAGTAGTGCCACCTCAGTATGCAGATTCATGAGATCTCGAGGAGACCTCTTACCTCCACCCATGAGACCCTTGCAATAGTATCGTTGTCTAGGCCCTTTTTACAATCACATAAGACACCCTCCTTCCCACTGATCCAGGTATCTGCAAAGAGCATCCTATATGCACAAGATCGGATATTCCAATTTATCCAAAGTTCTCCTTCAGGGTTTTATTCACTTTAGCTTCAAATGGTAGGAGATGAGTGATTTTGAAGCTTGGAAGATGTCTGAAACAATAGAGTGTGAACTAGTAAAGCTAAAAACATGGATAGTATGAACTGAAGAAAGCCAAATTGTGTATTATAATAACCTCTCCATCTAAAGGTTTTAATAGGATTATTGTTGGATGCATCAATCCAGACACTGAAAAAAAATGCAGTTTGCAAACTGTCCTGACTTCCAACCTTAATCATTGACTCAGTTAGTCTTGTTTATCTTTGTAAATATCTGAATTGTCTATGCTAAATTTTATTGAAATTCACATTAGTAATAGGCAATGTAAAAAAGGCAATGCTCGTGCTAATCTATAATTCAAGAATAAGAGAGAATCCAATGAAGAGTATATTTAGATCAACTTAAATATGTATCACCAAACACATGTTTCTTTTAGGAGATGTATGTATGTTTAGATACTTTTTTCATAAATTAAGGAAAATTCAACCTCATATAAATTGTCCCGAGTCTTGAACATTGGTTGGTCTACATTCAATATTAGGCCAATAGGACGAGACCTCAAAAAATTTCCCAGAAAAAACTTGTCAGTTTTGCTACTTGCCCCATTGCTAGACAAGACCCTTAAAGAGGCTAGAAATATTGTTGATCTGTATCAATCTTAAAATTACCTCACCAAGATATTATTTCCACGGGTTTTAAACTGGTTAAAATTCTCACTGGTCATTACATATTATGGAACAGCATAACCATATGTTCCCATAACTCAAGTTGAAACATGGGTGGTCTCCCTCAGGTCCATCTTTTTCTAGTCCAAAATCAGACAACTTGGCATTGTATTCCTGCACCAAGTAAAAATCTCTCCATAAATACTTAAGAGAATCCAAAGTGTAACACTGAGCCAACTCATAATTTTGAAGTTGTAGGTACAAACCGAATCCCGCAAAATATTGCATGTTTTAAAATCTCAAAAAATCACTGGTCTTTTAGCCCCTCCATGAAGAAATGCCAGACATTTTGCTGCACCCAATGCAGTTTTCATCCTGATAGACCAATGGAGTGGCAGGGAACCTTCTGCATGCATAAGGGAAGTACCATTGCACATCAAAGATCTAAATATATTTTTCAAAATAAAAATTTACAAATTGGGATTAAGACTCTCTAGAAGGAAAAAAAATAATTATGTAGCTACTCATTGCCAAAAAATGTAAAAGCCCCACGACACTGATGCTCAAAAATGAGATTTAACCAAGGGAGGCACATATTTCCTTATGTCCAACAGAAGTTGACAAATCCAGACTAAGGATCCCAAAATTTCATGAAAGAAAAACAAATCTTAAAGTATTCAATAAAGAAACATAGAGTTTGTTTTGGGTAACGTCTTAAACCAAGATGTCTTAAAAATTACATATCATCCAGTTGAAGACGTTTTGGGTAACGTCTTCAACCAAGATGTCTTAAAAATTCTATATCATCTAGTGAATTTTTCTGAACAGAAATATTCTAAGAAGAAATTTCAACAAATCCTCACCAAAAATGGATTTTTGTTCAGAAATATATCCCACCATCTAATCACAGAACAGAAACAAACATTAAAATTTAATATCTAACAATATTGAGTGTTCCGTCAAATTTGAAAATCATACATGTTATGTTAAATGAATTTGATGGCTTGGACGCAAAGACCAGCTTTTATCATACGCTTGCCATAAAATTCAGATCCATTCAAATGTGGCAAAATTTATGAATTCTTCACTGCTTTGAAACTTGTAGTTGAGTGTCCTTATCATTTATGTTGAATGGGTAGATCTAGTCGTTGTTTCATCATTGTGAATTATGTAAATAAAATCCTTACACCAACAAATTTCATTTCATATAATCCAATGGAGCCTTTAAGTATCATTTTAAGAAATACGTTGTAGTATCATGTAAGTGCCTACATACTTTTCTACTTCATTGCTTCTAGATACAGATCCTATGCTAAAAAACAATTAATATCATCCTATATTTCGTAAATGTGAGTTCATGCCTCTGACATTCAAATAACAGACTAAATTTGTGGATTCATATGCCTCAGTTTCCAGCATTCAAGTAAACAAAATTCAGGTTCCTATGGTGATTATCTAAGTGGTTGTTTGGAGACAGATCTGATATATATGTCTGAAAAGTATGAATGGACCTAAACATATATGTCT